>RQTK01000391.1:223809-244365 GCA_003991915.1 Elysia chlorotica
ATAGGGAGAGAGAGAGAGAGAGAGAGAGAGAGAGAGAGAGAGAGAGGGAGAGGGAGAGGGAGAGGGAGGGGGAGAGAGGGGGGGAGAGAGAAGGGGAGAGAGAGGGTGGCCGTTGGTGGGCGTGCCCAGAAAGTACTCCTTGCACTTCACACACTGGCCGGGAGAAACAGTGATCATAGGGGTCATGGAGAGAAAGGAGATAGAGGAAGAGGGGGAGAGAGAGGGTGGCCGTTGGTGGGCGTGCCCAGAAAGTACTCCTTGCACTTCACACACTGGCCGGGAGAAACAGTGATCATACGGGTCATGGAGAGAAAGGAGATGGAGGGAGAGGGGGGAGAGAGATGGAGGGAGAGGGAAGGGAGAGGGGAGATGGAGGGAGAGGGGGAGAGAGAGGGTGGTCGTTGGTGGGCGTGCCCAGAAAGTACTCCTTACACTTCACACACTGGTCCGGAGAAACAGTGATCATACAGGTCATGGAGAGAAAGGAGATGGAGGGAGAGGGGGGAGAGAGGAGACGGAGGGAGAGGAGAGGAGAGGGGGGAGGGGGGAGAGGGAGGGAGAGGGGGAGAGAGAGGGTGGTCGTTGGTGGGCGTGTCCAGAAAGTACTCCTTGCACTTCACACACTGGTCCGGAGAAACAGTGATCATACGGGTCATGGAGAGAAAGGAGATGGAGGGAGAGGGGGGAGAAAGGAGATGGAGGGAGAGGGAGGGGAGAGAGGAGATGGAGGGAGAGGGGGAGAGAGAGGGTGGTCGTTGGTGGGCGTGCCCAGAAAGTACTCCTTTCACTTCACACACTGGTCCGGAGAAACAGTGATCATACGGGTCATGGAGAGAAGAGGAGATGGAGGGAGAGGGAGGGAGAGAGGGGGGGGGAGAGAAGGGGAGAGAGAGATTGACATCTCTCGCAGCGGTTGCCGGCGGTGTTGTGCTGGCACGACTCACACTTGGCCGAGTCCCTTTTGGAAGTCTCGTTCTTCTGTGACGGTTAAAAAATGTTTGGGGGAGGTTGTGAAGACAAGTTAGGAGATCGTGGAAATAGAGAAGTTAGAAGGTGGTAGGAATAGAGAAGTTATAAGTTGTGTTCGTCTGTGGCAGTTGAACATGGGAAGAGGGTGGAAATAGGGTTAGAGTTAGAGTTTGTGGTTTTAGCGCCCAACATCAGAACTGTATAGGCTACATTGATAGTGAATGGTCGCCAAGGCTGCGTGACAATTTCAGGTGCTACCAGACAGAGACAGTGGAAATAGAAGTTGGAAATTGTGCTCTTATGTAACAGTTGTAAATGGTTGGGGAGGTGGTAGAGATAGAGAAGTTAAAAGTTGGTAGAGTTAGAGAATTTAGAAGTTGGTAGAGTTAGAGAAGTTAGAAGTTGGTAAAGTTAGAGAAGTTAGAAGTTGGTAGAGATAGAGAATTTAGAAGTTGGTAGAGTTAGAGAATTTAGAAGTTGGTAGAGTTAGAGAAGTTAGAAGTTGGTAGAGTTTGAGAAGTTAGAAGTCGGTAGAGTTAGAGAAGTTAGAAGTTGGTAGAGTTGAAGAAGTTAGAAGTTGGTAGAGTTAGAGAATTTAGAAGTTGGTAGAGTTTGAGAAGTTAGAAGTTGGTAGAGTTAGAGAAGTTAGAAGTTGGTAGAGACGGAGAAGTTAGAAGTTGGTAGAGTTAGAGAAGTTAGAAGTTGGTAAAGATAGAGAAGTTAGAAGATGGTAGAGTTTGAGAAGTTAGAAGTCGGTAGAGTTACAGAAGTTGGAAGTTACAAGTGTTCTTTTGTGACAGCTGTAAATTGTTGATGAGGTGGAAACAAGTAAATTTAGTCAGACACAAAAAACCCTGAATATTCTTTCTTACTATTCAAAAATATAAATAAGTCCAACATGAATTACTAAACGAAAAAAAAAGATCCTTGATTGCTCTGTACAGAAGAGTTATCACAAAAAATGTAAAGTTTGGGAGCCTTGTTATAAAAAAAAAAAAAAGCATTAGGTCTAATGGCCTACTCATAAATTTGTTTCAGTCCACACTTTTGATTGTGGTTTTCTCAAAAGCACAAGAAGTGTAGATGTTGTGGGATTGGGTTGGTTTAACGTCTAACAGCAGCACTATAATTAATGGCTTTATTGTGGACGGGCCCCAAGACGGACATCTGACAATTTTATGTGCTGCCACACACGAGACAGGGCGGGGATAACGTCCAACAGCAGTGTGTTCTCTATAGAGGGAGGGAGAGAATTCTCTCCCTCTCTCCGGGTTTAACGCTCCTAGGTTCCCCTGGGGGCCCCGAGACGGCGATTTCAAGACTATTCAAAGAGTGGGTTAATTATATACGTCGTATTTTCATAAGATGTTTGTTAATGTTATACGTGTGTTATAAGTGTACACGTTTATGTACAGATACTTTCCAGCGATCAACAGACACCTGTCTCAGGCTGTTGCTGGGTTGTTGGGTTGGTTTAACGTCCAACAGCAGCACTATGTAGGCTATATTGTGGACAGGCCCCAAGACGGACGTCTGACAATTTTATGTGCTGCCACACACGAGACAGGGCGGGGATAACGTCCAACAGCAGTGTGTTCTCTATAGAGGGAGGGAGAGAATTCTCTCCCTCTCTCCGGGTTTAACGTCTCCTAGGTTCCCCTGGGGGGTCCTATACGGCGACAGGCGGCGTTGACAGAAGACAAAGGAAATGTTTTTCGATTGAAAAGAAGACTGAAATAATCAACGGAGTTGATAGGAAGAAAAAAACGAAAGCCCAAATTTGCAGAGACTATGAAATTTCATCTGCTACCTTGTACACCTCTTGAGAGACAAAGAACCGATCCTGTCAGCTATCAACAAAGGACAATTCAAACCAGACCACTTTTATCAAAAGTGAAAAGTGTATTAAAAAAAAAACAAGAAACAAAAACAAACAAAAAAAAAACAACAAAAAACAAAAACGCAAAACAAAAAATTTGAACTAATTATACTAATAGTAATATAAAAAGAGTGCCAAGGGAGGTAATTTTGTTGATAATTTTTTGCTAACTTCCCTTTGCTTCCCTATTGCGGGAGCTTGCCTACAGCGGGACTTTTCTTCTGGGTCGGAAAATCCCGCTGTAGGCATGTTTTACTGTATTTTTTTTTTTTTATTTAAATTTTCATGTAAAATTTTTTTTTTTACAACGTACACATTTCCTACCAATACACTGTCTATGGAATAAATATGACAGCACACAAACATAGTTACTGCCTAAAAAAAAACATCAATTTTCTCTTGGCATGTATTGATTTATGCCATGTCAGCATGCAATAACACCATCAATTTTGTCTTGGTTTGTCTTGATTTATGCCACATGCAATAACCACCACAACAATAACACCAACTTCATGTGTTGCTAAAGGATTCCTCTCATTTTGGAATATTTTTTTTTTTACATAGACAAGACATGCTTTTTTACTAACTATGACACTTTCTTAAATGTCAATGTCAGTTTAATCTACACAATTTAGTCATACATGTACATTCTATTTACATTTTCATGTTTTATACACCATAAGTTTTTAAAATAGCAAAGTGCTTTGAGTCTGGTATTATGAACCCTGGGTCTTGGGCTATATCAACTGAGAGTTTTTATTTTATTATTACTACACCGCAACTTACGGGACACATGGTTTCCGCAGGCTGTCTTCCCCGTTCCGATTGATGCGGAAATAACCGGTTTGACATCTCTCGCAGCGGTTGCCGGCGGTGTTGTGCTGGCACGACTCACACTTGGCCGAGTCCCTTTTGGAAGTCTCGTTCTTCTGTGACGGTTAAAAAATGTTTGGGGGAGGTTGTGAAGACAAGTTAGGAGATCGTGGAAATAGAGAAGTTAGAAGGTGGTAGGAATAGAGAAGTTATAAGTTGTGTTCGTCTGTGGCAGTTGAACATGGGAAGAGGGTGGAAATAGGGTTAGAGTTAGAGTTTGTGGTTTTAGCGCCCAACATCAGAACTGTATAGGCTACATTGATAGTGAATGGTGTAAATTTAGTCAGACACAAAAAACCCTGAATAATCTTTCTTACCATTCAAAAATATAAATAAGTCCAACATTAATTTACAAACGAAAAAAAAAAAGATCCTTGATCATCACAAAGAATGTAAAGTTTGGGAGCCTTGTTATAAAATAAAATAAACATTGGGTCCAATGGCCTACTCATAAATCTGTTTCAGTTCAAACTTTTGATTGTGATTTTTCTCAAAGGCACAAGAAGTGTAGATGTTGGGGGGTTGGGTTGGTTTAACGTCCAACAGCAGCACTATAATTATAGGCTTTATTGTGGACGGGCCCCAAGACGGACATCTGACAATTTTATGTGCTGCCACACACGAGACAGGGCGGGGATACCATGGAAGTGTAGATGTAACCTTGTCCACCCGCGACTTACGTTGGTGATCAGGCCGGCTGTTGGTGCTCCGCAGATGTCCGTGTGGTTGTAGCAGTACTCCAGGCATGGGGTGCAGGTACCACCGTCTACGGCATCGCCCACAAACAGAGGCTTGCACTTCTCACAGTACGTGCCCTGACAAAACATGTGAAATCGAGTTGAATTGAGTTCAGTTGGTAGGTTAACGTCCAACGTCAGCACTATATAGACTTTATTGTGGAGGGTCCCAAGACTAAAGTCTGACAAACATGTGAAATTCAGTTGAATTGAGTTCAGTAGGTCGGTTAACATCCAACGTCAGCACAATATATAGACTTCATTACTGACAATTATAAATGCTGCCACACAGAGACAATGCTGGGAGAACTGGACTCATCTAAACCGGTCATATTACACTGACACCGACCCAAACAGTAGGGGACAAAATTGGATCAATACATATTATACCTATCCATGGGTTTCAAACCGCGTACCTCCAGATTGTATCAATTATTATAACTGTATCATGAACAAATCATACGCTATTTTCCATACATAAATAGATTTTAAATGCACAAAGACCAATTAAGAAAAACAGAAATGTTATAGCTGTAAACTGTGTGCTGCCCACTTGATGCCCTATGATTGTGAACTTGACTGTGTGCTGCCCACTTTATGCCCTATGACTGTGAACTATTCTATTTATAGACTAGATAGGCTTAACAATGTGTCAGCCATGAGACAGACAGGAAGCTCCCGCCAGTAAAGTTGATTAAACAATTGATATCAGCACCTTCGAAGATGTGTCAAAGTGTGTAATTTAAAAAATTATCACATGGTTGCGATGGCAAGGCTGTGTGTTAGAGAAGACTAAAGCAGGCCGTCGTATTGATTGAAGACATCATCAAGTAGAATTGATTATTAATTTGTACCTAAAATCAGTAAAGTCTAACTGAACGCATCCATTTTGCCATTTACAGCGACTTTATGAACTGTAACTTTTGCCATAGAGCTAGATCTTCATTTCCTGCGTGTGAGAGAAGACTAGAGCCCATGATTCGCATGATGGAAGACATCATCAAGTAGGATCTCAGTTTAAAAACAGTAAGAATCAGTAGTTGGAAACGATAGCGGAGGCCAAGACTGAGTGTGGAGATTGAGGGATCTGTAATAATTGGACAAAAAAAAATGATAAACAGTATCTTCGTTCCTTGTTTGTTATCGCTTATTAGAACGCAGAATACTGTAATGCGAAAGAACTGAGTCATCACACATAAAAAATTTATAAACAACGGGACTTATTTCTAAAGTTCCTTACATGGGCTCCTGAGTGACCCAGCCGGTCCTGCACTCGCAGGAAAAGCCCGACTCGTAGTCCTTGCAGCTCTGCGTCTGGTTGTGGCACGTGTGGTGCTGGTTCTTGCACTCGTTCTCCGGGGGGCACGACTCGTACGCCCACTTTGGGTGCCACCTCTGCTGCCTGCGATCTGGTGTGGGAAATAATTATATGGGGCACTTGAGTAAAATGCGCACGGAAACAAAAATTACATTCTCGGGAAGACCTCATAGGCTAGCTTTGGTCACCACCTCTGCTTCCTCCTATCTGTTGAGAGAGGTAAAGAAGGAACCCACACACACACAGACAAAATTCCATTGTTTTCTCCCATCTGTTGAGAGAGGTAAAGAAGGAACGCATAAACACAGACAAAATTCCATTGTTTTCTCCCATCTGTTGAGAGAAAAGTAAAGAAGAAACACACACACACACAAAATTCCATTGTTTGCTCCCATCTGTTGAGAGAAAAGTAAAGAAGAAACATACATACACACACACACACAATTTACATTGTTTTCCCAAGTCAGTTGAAAAAAAGTAAAAGAAGAAATTATAGGGCTTTTAAAAATAACAGACAAAAAATACTTGTACATTTTCTGGAAAATAAAAGAAGTAAAAAACAGAGTGGGGAAGGTACCTCCTTCTTGTTAAATCATTTTTTTTTAAAGTATCCTCCCAGAATGTTCTTTTTATAAAGTTGTTTCCACGACACTTCAAAGATATTTAAAGTCTTCTTAACTTCATATTCTTGTCATACTTGCAACACTATCTTAACTTTTTTTTAAAAAGGCTATAAAAATTGTCAGACATTAGTCTTGGGGCCCATATACAATAATATTCTTGTCATACTTGTAACACTATCTTAACTTTGAAAAAAAAGGCTATAAAAATTGTCAGACGGTAGTCTTGGGGCCCATATACAATATAGCCAATACATAGCTGACGCAATACGCTAACAACAAGCGGTAGTCTTAGGGCCTGTATACAATATAGCCGATACAATGCTGACGCAATACGCTAACAACAAGCGTTAGTCTTAGGGCCTGTATACAATATAGCCGATACAATGCTGACGCTATACGCTAACAACAAGCGTTAGTCTTGGGACCCGTATACAATATAGCCGATACAGTGCTGACGCTATACACTAACAACAAACAAACAACAAACAAAACCAACCAGCAAAGTCGAGTAACTCCGGGACGAGGAGAGTGATGTTGCCGGGGCGACAGGCTGCGCCGTGCGTGGGCCCCGAGATGCCGCCCTCCATGCAGAATCCTTCTCCGTTGGCGCCTTGCTTGGAGCACCAGCCGCAGCCCGCGGTCGCCACGCAGTCCCCGCAGAACGTGTGGGCTCGGCACGGCACGGGGCATGTGTCTCGGCGCTCGCGCAGGTAGTGGCACTCGCCCATGGAGCAGCGCAGGGGCGTGTACGTGTTGGGCATGCACTGGATGACTGGGATTACTATCTTCATGCACTGGATGATAAACAACAGGAAAATAAGAGAGGGCCACTGGGGTTACTATCTTCATGCACTGGAAGATAGACAACAGGAAAATAAGAGAGGGCCATTGGGATGAGTAGCTTCATGCACTGGAAGATAGACAACAGGGAAATAAGAGAGGGCCACTGGGATTACTATCTTCTTGCACTGGATGATAAACAACAGGGAAATAAGAGGGCCACTGGGATTAGTAGCTTCTTGCACTGGATGATAAACAGCAGGGAAATAAGAGAGGGCCACTGGGATGAGTATCTTCATGCACTGGATGATAGACAGCAGGGAAATAAGAGGGTTACTGGGATTACTATCTTCATGCACTGGATGATAGACAGCAGGAAAATAAGAGGGTTACTGGGATTGGTGCAGGGGGTGTACGTGTTGGGCATGCACTGAATGATATAATAAACAACAGGAAAATAAGAGAGGGTCACTGGGATGAGTATCTTCATGTACTGGATGATAAACAACAGGAAAATAAGAGAGGAACACTGGGATTACTATCTTCTTTCAAACAAGTTACTACGACGTGTTGGGCATGCACTGGAAGATAATATAATAAACAACAGGAAAATAAGAGAGGGCCACTGGGATGAGTATCTTCTTGCAGTGGATTATAAACAACAGGAAAATAAGAGGACCACTGGGGTCACCATCTTCTTTCAACAAGTTACTACGACGTGTTGGGCATGCACTGGAAGATAATACAATAAACAACAGGAAAATAAGAGAGAGCCACTGGGATTAGTAGCTTCTTTCAACAAGTTACTACGACGTGTTGGGCATGCACTGGAAGATAATACAATAAACAACAGGAAAATAAGAGAGAGCCACTGGGATTAGTATCTTCTTTCAAACAAGCTACTACGACGTGTTGGGAATGCACTGAAAGATAAACAACAGGAAAATAAGAGAGGGCCTGTGGGATTAGTATCTTCTTTCAAACAAGCTACTACGACGTGTTGGGCATGCACTGGAAGATAATATAATAAACAACAGGAAAATAAGAGGGTTACTGGGATTGGTGCAGGGGGGTGTACGTGTTGGGCATGCACTGGATGATAAACAACAGGAAAATAAGAGAGGGCCACTGGGATTACTATCTTCATGCACTGGATGATTAACAACAGGAAAATAAGAGGGTTATGGGATTACTATCTTCATGCACTGGATGATAAACAACAGGAAAATAAGAGGGTTACTGGGATTACTATCTTACAAGTTACTACGACGTGTTGGGCATGCACTGGATGATAAACAACAGGAAAATAAGGGGGGGCCACTGGGGTTAGTATCTTCTTTCAAACAAGTTACTACGACGTGTTTGGCATGCACTGGAAGATAGACAACAGGAAAATAAGAGAGGGCCACTGGGATAAGTATCTTATTTCAAACAAGTTACTATGACGTGTTGGGCATGCACTGGAAGATAGACAACAGGAAAATAAGAGAGGGCCACTGGGATAAGTATCTTATTTCAAACAAGTTACTATGACGTGTTGGGCATGCACTGGATGATAGACAACAGGAACTGGAATTGGTATCTAATTTCAAACAAGTTACTAAGGCTTCTACAAAGGGTTTTGTTGTAGCTTCTTAGAAATATGATTCTGATTCAGTGTCTAACATATTTTCCAAACACATCTAAATGTTTCACCCTCAAAAGATTTTATTCAATGCAAGGCAACATTGATTTATGACAAATATTTTTCATGAAGGAAAAAAAAAAAAAAACTTTGTTAACAGTGCTATTGCAAAGATTACGCAATGCCATTACCAGAAAAATGTCATGTTTTAACAAAGCAACCGAGTGCGTGATCCATTTCATGTTGGCAGCATTCCCTACAGACCCCAGTCAAAACACTTTAAAAAAATTAACACTCTTGTCATGAGACACAGTTTCTATCATGTATACTCCCTATGTACGTCACACATTCCGTCACATATTCCGTTCTGATGTTGTCGATGTCGTTGAGGGCCAGGCAGTCGCTGCAGGTGCTAAATGCGCGGCACATGTGTACAATTCATTTGCACACATACATACATATACACACACACACAAACACACACCTCCTGAAGCATGTCGCTCCAGACACAGACCAGGCTCCTGCTGTCGATGTCGTTGAGTGCCAGGCAGTCGCTGCAGGTGCTGAACGCGCGGCACTGGTGCTCCTACATACACATACAGACACACACACACACATCCATCCATACACACACATACACATACACACACACACACACACACAACACGTACCTCCTGAAGCATGTCGCTCCAGACACAGACCAGGCTCCTGCTGTCGATGTCGTTGAGTGCCAGGCAGTCGCTGCAGGTGCCGAACGCGCGGCACTGGTGCTCCACGGCGAAAGGCTCCCTCAGGGCGCGGCGCTCCAGGTCCCCTGCACACAGACACAAAGTGATGGAGAGTGATGAAAAGGAATATAGAGATGGATAAAAAGGGGTTAAAAGGGATTGAAAGGAATAAAGAGGAGTTAAAAGGGACAAAGAGGAGTAAAGATGGAGTTTTGAAGGGGTATAGAGGGATACAGAGGAATAAAGAGGAATGGAAATGGGTAAAAAGGGGTAAAGAGGGATGAAGAGGGTTACAGAGGAATACAGAGGGATACAGAGATATAAAGAGGTATACAGAGGGATACACTGAAATAAAGAGGGATACAGAGAGATAAAGAGGGATGTGGAGGGATAAAAATCAGGTGGTCACGTCTAAGCAACGGCATTGGATACTTTGTTATTTTGTTGTTATTATTTTTTTTTTTTTTTTTTTTGGGGGGGGGGTTGTTTTGGTTTTTTTTTTCGTTTATTAATGTTCAACATCAGCAACAAGGCTATATTTTAGAGGGATCCCAAGACCAATGTCTGACAATTTTACGGCTGCCACACTGAGACAAGAACGGAGATAACCAGGACTACTGTCTACGCCAGGGTCACATTATACTGACTCAGATAAAACAAAAAGTAGGGGGGAAAGTTGGCATGTTTGGGATTTGAACCAAGGATTTCCTAATTAGAAGTCACACGCTCTACCAACTGATCGAACTTGTCCACCTCCCACTTTCCCCTCCAGTAGTAGTTAGTAGTTGAGTTGGTTTAACGTCTAACATCAGCACTATATAGGCTATATTTTGGACGGACCCCATTATTGACGTCTGACAATTTTATGTGCTGACACACTCAAAGATAGGGCTGGGATACCATGACTCTTGTCTCAGCCAGTCACATAAAACTGACACCCACCCAACTAGTAGGGAACCCATGTTCTACTCCAGGACCACGCCCCCCACCCCCAACCCCTTCTTAGACACAACTGAAAATACTGATTTAAATGGTAAAATCAAGTTACGACCCTCTTCTCTTTTCACATAGACTGTAATAGGAATTTAAGAAAGGAGAACACAGTGCAAAAAGTAGATGGTTGGTTGGTTGGGTTGGGTTTAACGTCCAACAGCAGCACTATATAGGCTATATTGTGCAAAAAGTAGAAAAAAAACCTAGACCTGGGGGAAAGGATCCCCTCAATGGCTGAGCTTGCTTACCGCTGTGCCTGTATAGAGAGGGTCCACACCCACTCACTTCGTTGCAGTGGTGGCACTGGCTCAGGCCCTCGATGCTGTAGCTGCAGTTCAGGTGCTCGAACCGGCACTGTCCCAGTTTGGGCACGCAGGTTCCGTCACCACAGCCCGTGCACCACATACAGTTCTGAAACAGCAATTCAATGTTGGGGTCAGTTGTGGTCGTTATACAGCCCAAAAAGTTACTCCACTTGGTTGGAAAGTGTGAAAGATGTTGAACAAGTGAAAACATACAGTTCTGAAACAGCAATTCAATGTTGGGATCAGTTGGGGTCGTTATACAGCCCAAAAAGTTACTCCACTTGGTTGGAAAGTGTGAAAGATGTTAAACAAGTGAAAACATACAGTTCTGAAACAGCAATTCAATGTTGGGATCAGTTGGGGTCCTTATACAGCCCAAAAAGTTACTCCACTTGGTTGGAAAGTTAAACAAGTAAAAACATACAGTTCTGAAACAGCAATTCAATGTTGGGGTCAGTTGGCGTCGTTATACAGCCCAAAAAGTTACTCTACTTGGTTGGAAAGTGTGAAAGATGTTAAACAAGTAAAAACATACAGTTCTGAAACACCAATTCAATGTTGGGGGTCAGTTGGCGTCGTTATACAGCCCAAAAAGTTACTCCACTTGGTTGGAAAGTGTGAAGATGTTAAACAAGTAAAAAACATACAGTTCTGAAACACCAATTCAATGTTGGGGTCAGTTGGCGTCGTTATACAGCCCAAAAAGTTACTCCACTTGGTTGGAAAGTGTGAAAGATGTTAAACAAGTAAAAACATACAGTTCTGAAACATCAATTCAATGTTGGGGTCAGCTTGTTATAAAGCCCATCGTAATCGGGAATGAGATTTTGTTTAAAAAAAGTTACTCCACTAGGTTGGAAGGTGTGAAAGATGTTAAACAAGTAAAAAGATACAGTTCTGAAACACCAATTCAATGTTGGGGTCACTTGGCATCGTTATACAGCCCAAAAAGTTACTCCACTTGGTTGGAAAGTGTGAAGGATGTTAAACAAGTAAAAACATACAGTTCTGAAACACCAATCCAATGTTGGGGTCAGTTGGGGTCGTTATACGGCCCAAAAAGTTACTCCACTTGGTTGCAAAGTGTGAAAGATGTTAAACAAGTAAAAACATACAGTTCTGAAACAGCAATTCAATGTTGGGGTGAGTTGGGGTCGTTATACGGCCCAAAAAGTTACTCCACTTGGTTGGAAAGTGTGAAAGATGTTAAACAAGTGAAAACATACAGTTCTGAAACAGCAATTCAATGTTGGGGTCAGTTGGCGTCGTTATACAGCCCAAAAAGTTACTCCACTTGGTTGGAAGGTGTGAAAGATGTTAAACAAGTAAAAACATACAGTTCTGAAACATCAATTCAATGTTGGGGTCGGTCAGCTCGAATGAGATTTCGTAACAAAGTTACTCCACTTGGTTGGAAGGTGTGTAAGATGTTAAACAAGTAAAAACTTAATAGCGCCATTTTGTAGTAGATCTGATTGATTTTCCGCTTTAAGCTTGTTATGTTTTCTTTTGAAGACTAGAATCAGTCTCATGGATTCTCCTTACTGACTCTTCTTTCTCGATGAGCGAACTTGAACCTACAGTAGAGTAGGTTCCATAAATCTTAGTGGAGTCACATTCCTGAGAAGGGTTGGTTGGTTGGTTGGGTTGGTTTAACGTCCAACAGCAGCACTATATAGGCTATATTGTGGACCGGCCCCAAGAAGGACGTGTGACAATTTTATGTGCTGCCACACATTGGACAGGGCGGGGATACCATGACTCCTGTCTCAGCCGGTCACATCAAACTGACACCGACCCTATCAGTATACCTTAGTCTCACATGTTTGCTTCACAGTATTCACACTTTGGTGTTACAGTACATTCACTTCTTTAAAATGGGTGTCATATTATGGATATCAGAGTAAAGCATGCTTTCAACGTATTCAAAAGATGTAAAAAGATAATGTTGTGTTGGTGCAGCACATTCAGAACTTTTGTTTGTTTGTTTGGATAACGAATTCTTCATGTATTCCTCTTACAGATTTATCCAGAGAGCTACACTGTTATGTTAGAGCTGGGTAGGGGTTAAGAGTAGGCTTTGTGTGATTGTGATAGAAAAATGATCGGGTTGTGAGGGGTTAGAACGCATGAGCATCAACATCTATACCAACAAGGCTGTCAGTTCAAATCTTTCAACACTTTTAGTTTGGGCTAGCCACTAAGTAAAAAAATAGTGCAGCGAGCTGTAGAGGGCCTTAGGCTGAAAGTCTTGCCAGTATGGAAGTCAATGGCACGACCAAAAGCGCTAGAGCTCAATAATTATTTTTTTTAATAACATTTATTTATAACAATTATTTGTGTATAACCTTGAGAGCCTTTTATTATATTTCTAAGTAATTTCTTTTTAAAAGTCATTTTAGGGAGTTGTGTATGTAAATGTTTCTATTGAACACTTTTGTGATTATGCTTAAAATGTTGTTAAGCGCTTTGAGCTTTGTGAAGGGAAAGCGCTCAATAAATAAATATTATTATTATTATTATTATTATTATTATTAATGTTTTCTTTTGAAGACTAGAATCAGTCTCATGGATTCTCCTTACTGACTCTTCTTTCTCGATGAGCCAACTTGAACCTACAGTAGAGTTTGTGTCTTCTAACTAGGTTCCATAAATCTTAGTGGAGTCACATTCCCGATAAGGGTACCTTAGTTTCACATGTTTAATTCACACTTTGGTGTAACAGTATAATTATTCGTTTTTTTTAAATGGGTGTCATATTATGGATATCAGAGTAAAGCATGCTTTCAACGTATTCAAAAGATGTAAAAAGATAATGTTGTGTTGGTGCAGCACATTCAGAACTTTTTGTTTGTTTAAATAACAAATTCTTCATGTATTCCTCCTACAGGTTTATCCAGAGAGCTACAGTGTTATGTTAGAGCTTGGCAGTGGTTAAGAGTAGGCTTTGTGTGATTGTGATGAAAAATGATTAGAACTGTTGACTCACAGATGCACGAGCATCAACATCTATACCAGCAAGGCTGTCAGTTCAAATCTTTCAACACTTTTAGTTAGGGCTAGCCACTAGGTAAAAAAATAGTAGAGCTGTAGAGGGCCTTAGGCTGAAAGTCTTGCTGGTATGGAAGTCAGTGGCACGACCGAAAGCGCCAGAGCTGAATAATTATTTTCTTTAATAACATTTATTTATAAAAACAATTATTTGTGTATAACCTTGAGAGCCTTTTATTATATTTCTATGCAATTTTTTTTTAAAGTCATTTTAGGGAGTTGTGTATGTAAATGTTTCTATTGAACACTTTTGTGATTATGCTTAAAATGTTGTTAAGCGCTTTGAGCTTTGTGAAGGGAAAGCGCTCAATAAATAAATATTATTATTATTATTATTAATTCGATTTTCTACTTGTAATAATCCGTGTATGTGCCTGCTGAAAAGCTCACCATCGTGGATGTCACGCAGGTGTCGCACATGGTCAACTGCTCACAGGACTCGTCCTTGGGGTCCCACACTCGGCACCGCTTGTGCAGGGATGCAGTCTGGCATCTGGGGACGGAGAGTAAGGGTGGGTCATCATCGTTGGACAGCTGGGTTGGTTGGTTGGTTTCTTTAAAGGCCACAGCCAGAGCAACTAGGCTATCATCACACAGACAGGTCCTGACACTAATGTCTGACCAGTTTTATCATGTACAAGCCGTCCAAATGAAACGTGTTTGTCAGCTTGGTCAGTTGGTTGGTTTCTTTAAGGCCACAGCTAGAGCAACTAGACTATCATCACACAGACAGGTCCTGATACTAATGTCTGACAGTTTTATCATGTACAAGCCGTCCAAATGAAACGTGTTTGTCAGCTTGGTCAGTTGGTTGGTTTCTTTAAGGCCATAGCCAGAGCAACTAGGCTATCGTCTCACAGACAGGTCCTGACACTAACGTCTGACCAGTTTTGTAATTTACAAGCTGTCCAAATGAAACAAGAGCTGTAGGGTCATGAGGGTTGGTCATCTGGGTTAGTTGGTTGGTTTTTTAAGCCTTAACTCACTAACTAGTTTATTAACTTCACAATGGTAATTTACTGATGTAAGGGGCGTAACTCCAATTCTTCTATATACTGATGTTTTTAAACTTGTTGCCACCTGTTTCTCAAAAGAGACAAAATTATTAAAAAATTATTTAGAAAGAAGATTGGATGCACTTTTCTAACCATATACAGCTTAACACATACATGGTATAAGAAATGAAAAAAAAGAAAGTCAAAATTTTTGGGTAAAATACAATTTTCTCTTGAACTTCAGGTGTTTTGGTCAATTGCTTTCATTTTTTGTTACATTAGACACATTTAGAACAAATTATTCACAGCAATATTAAAAACTCAAGCTGCGAGGACCAGGCAAATTCATAGTCTGTTTGAGCGCTTGCAATCTCTTCAGTATCAGAGTCTAGTAGATCTACGTCTAGATCTACCCCCCCCATTCATACGAAACAGTCGAACATATCTTATTCAACTGTCCTATACTACAGGACCTCCTCACAAAACTTCTTCCACCTAATCCTACTTTGGAAAACACATTATACTGCGGAAAAGACCAACTAGAAAGGACATATAAATTCTTCATCTTGTCATCAAGTCGAAGGGCGCAGGCTCAAGTGGCTGCTGGATCGGAAAAGTAAAGTAAGTATCTAAAGCCTTTTATTATATTTCTATGCAATTTCTTTTTTAAAGTTATTTTAGGGAGTTGTGTATGTAAATGTTTCTATTGAACACTTTTGTGATTATGCTTAAAATGTTGTTAAGCGCTTTGAGCTTTGTGAAGGGAAAGCGCTCAATAAATATTATTATTATTATTATTATTATCATTAATTCGATTTTCTACTTGTAATAATCCGTGTATGTATGTGCCTGCTGAAAAGCTCACCATTGTGGATGTCACGCAGGTGTCGCACATGGTCAACTGCTCACAGGACTCGTCCTTGGGGTCCCACACTCGGCACCGCTTGTGCAGGGACGCAGTCTGGCATCTGGGGACGGAGAGTAAGGGGGGGTCATCATCGTTGGACAGCTGGGTTGGTTGGTTGGTTTCTTTAAAGGCCATAGCTAGAGCAACTAGGGTATGATCTCACAGACAGGTCCTCACACTAACGTCTGACCAGTTTTATCATGTACAAGCCGTCCAAATGAAACAGAGACGTGTTTGTCAGCTTGGTCAGTTGGTTGGTTTCTTAAAGGCCACAGCTAGAGCAACTTGGCTATCATCTCACAGACAGGTCCTGATACTAACGTCTGACAGTTTTATAATTTACAAGCTGTCCAAATGAAACGTGTTTGTCAGCTTGGTCAGTTGGTTGGTTTCTTTAAGGCCATAGAAAGAGCAACTAGGCTATCGTCTCACAGACAGGTCCTGACACTAACGTCTGACCAGTTTTATAATTTACAAGCTATTAAATGAAACAGAGCCGTAGTGTCATGAGGGTTGGTCATCTGGGTTAGTTGGTTGGTTTTTTTAAGCTTTAACTCACTAACTAGTTTATTAACTTTACAATGGTAATTTACTGATGTAAGGGGCGTAACTCCAATTCTTCTATATACTGATGTTTTTAAACTTGTTGCCACCTGTTTCTCAAAAGAGACAAAATTATTTTTAAAAATTTATTTAGAAAGAAGATTGGATGCACTTTTCTAACCATATACAGCTTAACACATACATGGTATAAGAAATGAAAAAAAAGAAAGTCAAAATTTTTGGGTAAAATACAATTTTCTCTTGAACTTCAGGTGTTTTGGTCAATTGCTTTCATTTTTTGTTACATTAGACACATTTAGAACAAATTATTCACAGCAATATTAAAAACTCAAGCTGCGAGGACCAGGCAAATTCATAGTCTGTTTGAGCCCTGACAATCTCTTCAGTATCAGAGTCTAGTAGATCTACGTCTAGATCTACCCCCCCCATTCATACGAAACAGTTGAACATATCTTATTCAACTGTCCTACACTACAGGACCTCCACACAAAACTTCTTCCACCTAATCCTAATTTGGAAAACACATTATACTGCGGAAAAGACCAACTAGAAAGGACATATAAATTCTTCGTCATGTCATCAAGTCAAAGGGCGCAGGCTCAAGTGGCTGCTGGATCGGAAAAGTAAAGTAAGTATCTACGTTTGCATTGCTCCCGCCACCCCTTGTATCCTCTGGATCCACTTCAATATCACTTCCTCCATTCTCTCATTCTTTCCTCATCCACCGACATACCTCTGCAGCTCTTCACCCGCCACCCCTTGTACCCTCTGAATCCACTTCAATATCACTTTCTCCACTTTCTCCATTCTCTCATTCTCCCTCATCCACCGACATACCTCTGCTGCTCTTCACCCGCCAGCCCTTGTACCCTCAGAATCCACTTCAACATCACTTCCCCCATTCTCTCATTCTTCCTCATCCACCGACATACCTCTGCTGCTCTTCACCCGACACCTGCCACGCCCCTTTGACGTCGGCGACGTGGCAGCTCTGGTAGGCGCGGCACGAGTCCATGTCCGAGACGGAGGCACACGCATCTCTGGGCAGCGCCAGGCGGAGCAGCTTGCCCCGGGCTGTGTTGTCGAACCCGCCGAAAATGTAGACAGCGTCGTCATGCGCCACGGCCGCTAGTCCAAGGGCAGACGTCGCCTGGGAGAGCTGGCCAAAGCCTGGAGGGTCCAACAGGTGTGTGCAAAGGTTCACCAGAGTTTGTTAGTGATGGGACAATGGTGGGATTTCACCAGAGTTTGTTAGTGATGGGACAATGGTGGGATTTCACCAGAGTTTGTTAGTGATGTGACAGTGATGGGATTTCACCAGAGTTTGTTAGTGATGGGACAATGATGGGATTTCAACAGAGTTCGTTAGTGATGGGACAATGGTGGGATTTCAATGGGGCAGACCTTTATACATTTACGGTTGGTTGGGTTGGTTTAACATCCAACAGCAGCACTATATAGGCTATATTGTGGACGGGCCCCAAGACGGAGGCCTGACAATTTTATTTGCTGCCACACACGAGACAGGGCGGGGATACCATGACTCCTGTCTCAGCCTGTCACATTATACTGACACCGACCCAACCAGTAGTTGTTAGTGATGGGACAATGATGGAGTGTCAATGGGGCAGACCATTATGCATTTAAATCTTCGTATTGACGTGACTTGCTTTTGGTAAAATTAGAGTGCATATTAACTTTTCCCATAACTTAACTTTCACTAAACACACTTTGGCAGCACATAATGATAACCTGCCTATTTTATACTTTTGTGAAGGCTTTCTAGGGAAAAGGAGACATGTTTTTGCCTCAATTGTGTCGTAATTGTTTAAAGAAGATAAAAATAGATACTGCCCTCAGATGCACCATTGAATTTTATACAACACTAGAATTGTAGATCCCAAATGGATCAATTTTGCTACGCATAAAGAGTACAGGCATTGATATCCCTTTTTTTTTTCTTCGATGCTTCAATCAAAGAGTAAATAAATAACTAAATTACAGAAGGTTAGCCCATAGCGGTGTTTCTAATATTTAGCAAACTGTTGTAAATAAATATGAGGGTTCATTTACATCAAGACTGTGATTTAAGGTAAGCACAAAGCAGAGTAGCTGATATTTAGCAAACTGTGGTAAATAAATTTGAGGGTTTATTTACATCATTACTATCATTTTTGGGTAAGCACAAAGTAGTGTACCTGGTGTTTAGCAAACCAAGGTAAATATATCGTTACCTCAGAATGCAACTGTCGTATGTACATCCAATGTGACAATGATATTAGGGTTGGATTTACGACAATAGAAAACTACCTGTTACACACCTTCACAAGACATACGACGAATTCATTGGCCCTTCTATGAACCGCTCATGCTACCAAATTTATATCGATAAACGTCAACCGTTAACATAGCCTTTTTCGATAAGAACTCTAATTTTCAGAGATGTGGACAAACGACAGTTGCGTTCTGAGATAACTATACGCTGGGGTTGATTTGCAGCATAACCATCCTGGCCGTACCTTTGAGGTTGACCTTGATGTAATCCTTGCAGCCAAAGCGGTAGAGCAGCAGATCCTGACCCAGTTGGCCCGTGCTCATGCCTCCTATGATGGCCATGAAATCTCCCAGGTGGACGCTGGCGTGGAACGCTCGGGCCTCGATCTGGTTGGAGAGATAAGGCAATTTATGTATTGGGAGTGAGATTTCCATAAGAGTTATTCTACTGGAATGGAACCCACAGGGCAAGCGGAAAGTTGGACGAACTAAACAGACATGGCGAAGAAGTATGGAGGCAGAGATTAGGAGTGCCGGCAGGACATGGACTGAACTGAAGAGGGATGCCCAGAACCGAGTCAGACGGAGAGGCGTTGCTTTGGGCCTATGTTCCTCCGGGGACCCAGAGGCATAAGTCAAGTAAGTCAAGTATTCCACTTTGTTTTCAGACATCAGAGAAGTTCAACAAGCAGAAACATCAGAGATATTCAACAAGGACAATCGTCTTTTAATGTCTATGTAAAGCAGATTTTATTTTTAATTTTCCATTTGTGTTTTCTGGAATGAGATTTCGATAAGAGTTATTCCACTTTGTTTTCAGACATCAGAGAAGTTCGACAAGCAGAGAAGTCCTAGTGTCTACGTGAAAATTTTTTTTAAATTTTCCATTTGTGTTTTCTTTTACAGACTAAAACAAAGGGCACCGACTAGCATTGCTGACTGCTCTTGCTGAATGAGCTAACTAGACCCTAGATTCAGAATTAATCATTTTAATGGCTTGTAATATGTTCCATCATTCATGGTCAATTCACATTCCTAGTTACGAGAGGTTAAGTCATTAAAGTTTAAGACCAGCAAAAGAGAAAAGAGAGAGACAAATTTTATGGATATACATTTTTGGTCACCGTTAAAAAAAAAAAAAACCCAAACAACTCAGATAGAATTGGTTGAATTTTTATTCTAAAGCTATCGACATAAGGATGTAAGAATGTTTGTAAGACAAACGATAAATGAGTTACTGGCAAAAAAATCATCGTAGATACTCCTGAGATTGGAAATATAAGCATAGAGATAAAAGGAAAGAAAGCTAAAAAAAAAAAAAAATTCCTAAAGCAAGGGACTAGAGCCATTCAAAGAGACAGAAACAAGAAATAAAACACCTCAAAAACAGAAAAAGAAAAAAAAGCAAAGGGAAAAAAGATGCTCAATACTATTGTAAAGCAGACAAAAGGTCTTATAGTACGCATGTAGAGACGAGACTGGACCCACAGCTACTCACGTTTGCGTAGGTCATCAAGTTGTCGATGTCCGGCATGCTCCACTTTCGCTGGCGCACCTCGTACAGGAACATCGCATTCGACAGAACAAATCTCTGCGACTTCTGGAAGTAGCCTCCGTATAGGTATATGGTGTCCGTGAACTGATCGTACACTGCACTGTGCCCGTATAGACCTGGATGTAGAAGAGGAAGCATTAGATATTGACACAGCACGCCGGAGAAAACTTTGTTCTTTCTTTGGTTCGGTGAAAAATAGTAAAACAGTAAAACAGTAAAAGCGAAATAGCAGGAATATCTTATACGACAACATTTACAAAAACAGGGATGAGGTCTGTCGTATTGGGAACCTAGGGGACATTTAATGACAGAGAGAGAGAAAGAGAGAGAGAGAGAGAGAGAGAGAGAGAGAGATAGAGAGAGAGACAGAGAGAGAGAGAG
>RQTK01000391.1:244373-260674 GCA_003991915.1 Elysia chlorotica
AGAGAGAGAGAGAGAGAGAGAGAGAGAGAGAGAGAGAGAGAGAGAGAGAGAGAGAGAGAGAGAGAGAGAGAGAAAGAGAGAGAGAGAGAGAGAGAGAGAGAGAGAGAGAGAAAGAGAGAGAGAGAGAGAGAGAGAGATAGAGAAAGAGCCAGCTTGATTCTCTCCGCTTAGAGTGTAGTCCAAACAAAGTTTAACCGAGACTCACCCTGGGGCCAGGTGCCGGACATCTGGCGATGCTTGACCTCGGTCCAGGCCATCACGGCCCGCGACGTGTTGTACTCAAACACCTTGTCGTTGAACGAGTGGTTCACCGAGAAGCCGCCGATGACCACGAGCAGCGTGGGACCCACGGTCGTCAGGCTGTGGCCCACTAGCGCAGGCATCCAGTCAGGGGGGTACTGCGGCCAGACAAGGCAAGTATATATATGTTATAGGTTGTATAGGTTATTTATTAACCTCTAGTTGTGTTTAATCTATTCTGTCCCTGGACCCACGGTCGTCAGGCTGTGGCCCACTAGCGCAGGCATCCAGTCAGGGGGGTACTGCGCCAGACAAGGCAAGTATATGTTGTAGGTTATATAGGTTATTTATTAACCTCTAGTTGTGTTGAATGTATTCTGTTCATCAGTTGCTAAGTTTTGTGTAATCCCCCCTTTATTATTGTTACTACCAAGAAACTGCTATGGTGCTGTTACTACTTCAGCTACTGCTACTGCTGCTCTTGCTCTTGCTCCTACTACTGCTGCTGCTGCTGCTACTACTACTGCTGCTGCTGCTGCTGCTGCTGCTACTACTACTACTACTACTACTACTACTACTACTACTACTACTACTACTACTACTACTACTACTACTACTACTACTACTACTACTACTACTACTACTACTACTACTACTACTACTACTACTACTACTACTACTACTTCTAGTCTTACTGCTACTATAACTATAACTTCTACCAAACCAACTCACCGTGGCCTTTGTCCAGACATAGGAAAGAATATTGAACTTCCAAATGCTTTTAGTTGGTTGCACAAAGTCGCCTTCCTGCTGGTGAGCGAATCCGCCAAACACATAGATCATCTTCTCCAGGTGGACGTACGCTGCGCTGTGGTAGTACCTGCTCACGCACAGAATGGTATCACATAGAATTGGTTTCTATCAAATTTTAAAGGAGCGTTTAATCTATTTGCATTTTTTACATCACTGAGGCACTATCCGTGTGTGCAGTGTGTTTGTATGGGTGTGGGTGTGTCTGATGTACCATTAGTATGGACGAATGAAAGAATAATTATTGTAAAGCGCTTTGAGGCCTCGGCATAAAGCGCTATAAAAATGTACTTATTATTATTATTTATTATCTGCCAGTGTCTCTAAATATCATGAGCTGTTCTGCTTGCTCACATGCGAGTCTGCTCAACCTGACCTTACTAAACACAAATAGTCATCGTCGACATTCATGGACTGCCCTTATTGGCATTAAATTCAAAGATTGGAAAGGTTTTTTTAGGGGTTTCAAATCAGTAAAACGTGCATGTCAAGAATTGTGTTTTTAGCAACTTTAGACTATTAAAATTGACAAAAAGTTACAATTGTCTTAAGGAATATGAATTTCTTTCATGGAATAAAGAGGGGAATCTAAAATTAGAATACTTCTTTTTTTTTTTCATTTAAAGTTTGCAATTAACCAAAGTGAATTAAACAAACTGCAACAGGTATTTACCAATAAGCTCTACTAAAAACAGACAAGCAAACAAACATGTGTCTGACCAGCAGTCAGGCTTCATAGAATAAATCCATAATTCACAATATCAATTTGCCTAACAAGCTTTTCCAGTGAATTTTTTAACAATGACTGAGCTCTACCAACAAACCTGTAAAATAACGAACGTTGAGGCATCCCAGTTGCAGCTTTAGAACGCAGAAGGCATAAGTCAAGTAAGAAATACTTTATCACGGAATGTATGATATCCCTCGCATTATTCTGTCCCGATCACTGGGAGGCAAACTGACTTGAGTGGTAGAGCGTTGGTCTCCCAATCAAGAGGTCCGTGGTTAGAAACCCATGATTGGTCTAAATTTATTTGTCCAATTTGGCTCACTCCTGGTTGGGTTGGTGTCAGAATAATGTAACTGGCTGAGACAGGAATCATGGTATCCCCACACCATATGTATATTGCAGCATGTAAAGTTGAAGACTTGTCATGGAACCCGCCCACATTATAGCCTATATAGTGATGACGTTCGACACTAAACTAAAAACAGACAAGCAAACAAACACGGGGTCTGACCTTCCCCCCGGGCTGAGGCGCTCCCCGCGAGGGCGTATCCGCTTCCAGGACCGGTCCGTCATGTTGAGGCGCCAGACGTCGTCGTGCACGCCCTCCTGGGGGGAGTAGCCCCCGTACAGGAAGGCCAGCTCGGAGAGCTCCCCCGCGCACGCCGTCAGGGTATGCCCCGCGCGGGGCGAGGGACCCATCCCCTCGATGTGCGGAGGCAGGAAGTACACCTGGCGCCACGACATGCTCAGACTGGGGTCGGGCAGAGCCAGGCTCGAGTCCGAGATGAGCTGCAGGTCGGGGAGATGGGGGGAAGCTCTCTCGGTGCAGTCCGCGCCCGTGTAGCCCCGCTTGCATATACACAGGCCGTGTTGCTGCAGGGTTATCCAAAGGAAGAAAAAGGTTTTGTTTGGTTTATTTGAATGTCGAGGGGTTTAAAAAAAGACCATAAGGGTATGTGTATTCTGTATTTTATATTGTGCATTCTGTATTGTGTATTCTGCATTGTGAATTCTGTATAGTGGATTGTGCATTGTGTATTTTGCATTGTGGATTGTGATTTCTGTATTCTGTATTGTACATTGTGATTTCTGTATTGTGTGTCGTCGATTGTGCATTGTGAATTGCGCATTTTGATTTCTGTATTTTGTATTCTGTATTGTGTGTTGTCGATTGTGCATTGTGTATTGTGCTTTCTGTATTCTGTATTGTGTGCTGTCGATTGTGCATTGTGTATTGTGCTTTCTGTATTCTGTATTGTATTGTGTATTGTGTATGGAGGAGCATGACTTACACAGCGCCCCTGGTCGAGTTCCGCAGCGCAGTCGTTCGGGCACTTGGGCGTGAGGCAGTCTGGCCCGAAGAAGCCTCTCTTGCAGACGCACAGTCCGTCATGGCGGCACACCTGGGGCAAGACAACAGTTTGAATGTACAACACACACACTTACAGGTCTGGTACTGCTAAACTGCTCAGTGCATTTTTTTTTCCTATCTCAATTGAAAATAAGACCCAGTATTAAAGGATAAGCTCAAGTACAGTTTTCAACGAAAAAAAGGCCATAACTTTTTAAGGCTGAAATTGTAAATAAAAGTAGATAGGAGGTTTAGGAACTTAAAAAACAAAATGCTGATTGGCATCATGCTAAAAAAAAAAAAAAGTGCTGGTGAAAAATTAATCTGTTCCAACCTCTAGACAAGCCCTTCTATTATAAATGAAATGTTTTAAGAATTTTTAGAACCAAAATACAAGCAAGCCAAATTTACATCCTCTATTGATAAATCTCTTTAAGAAAAATTTTTTTTGAGTCCACAGTTTCATGACAAATCCTTATATACTTAATGTTGGATGAATGTTGCTGTAGTAATTCAGATTTCTTAAATATAAAACAAATCCTTCATAAGAATGCCTGTCTAATTTAACTCACTGTACACAAGGGGTGGCCAGCTTGTCTAAGCGTGAAACTACAGTATTCAGGGTTGTTGTTTTTTTACTGAAGCTTCAAATAGAACTAATTTTAATACAGATGAATCCAAAGCATCAAGGTTGAAATCCAATAAATGCATTGGCAAAATTTTTTAAAGTTGCCTTGAAAGTGTTGTTTGTTTGTTTGTTTTTTCTCATCATTGAGCACTGGTTTTTATCAACTGTAAAAGAATAAAACACATTAAAACACATACCTGATTTTCACTACAACCCACTTTACAGGCCATAGCACGGTATGAGCATTTGAACTCAACTCCGTAGTTTTCTGCACACACAAAAAAAATAATAAAATGAACAAATTTTTTTAATACAAAAAATAAAACGAAAATGAACATTATGTCCATGTTATATGAAAGATCATGAACGATCAAATTTCCAAAGCTCTGTGTATCTAAACAAATTTTATTGATTGGTGTCCATAAGTTCCACTGCACCCACACATAAATGTCCATGGAAAAGATTTGCTAAGACGTTGCCTTTTAGGGTGGACAGAAAATTAATATGCATACTACTCATAACTGAAAAATATTAAGAAGAATTGTCTTATGCTGCTTCAATATTTCATCAGTAGAATTTCAATACCTCGGTGAGGGCATCACCAGAAATGTTAAGGTCACATTGACAAGTGCAATTATTTCACCAATCCAGTTCATATTTTGTCCCTGTGTTTTTTTTTTAAATCTTGTCTTGATTTGTCTTTACATGGCTAAGACAGATAGACCACTGGATGAATTGGTCAGACCACACTACGCAAATCTCGAGCAGACTCACCCAGCTGATCGCCTTCCACAAAGATTGTAGCCACCCCCAGAGTGGCAAACACGGACATGGTTTGACGCTCGTTCTTCCCACAATACACCCCGAGCTCGCGGCTCCCCAGGGACTCATCGGCACTGATGAATTCTGGGATTCCATCATACACGTACACGGCATTCTGCAAGGATAGAGGAGTCTGGACAGTCACTTTCTGGGAACATGCGGTTAAGTTAGTGTTTGATACAGACGCTTTTGCTAGGGAAAATATGCTGCGTTTTTTGTTGTCGTAGTTAATGTTGTTTTTGTTGGGGCTTTTTTTCCAGATTGCAAGCGTAAGCTTATGAGTATAGACTTCTACCAGGCAAAATTGAAAGATATTAAACTAGTGTTACATGCAGGCACATCTTCCTTTTGGGAAACCTAGAAGAGAAACAGAGGAAAGAGAGAGAGAGAGATAAAGATAGAGACAAAGAGAGAGAGAGAGAGAGAGAGAGAGAGAGAGAGAGAGAGAGAGAGAGAGAGAGAGAGAGAGAGAGAGAGAGAGAGAGAGAGAGAGAGAGAGAGAGAGAGAGAGAGACGGAGAGAGGCAAAGTTACATAAAAGTGGTGTTAGAGAAAGCAAGAATGCGCTCACCTTCCCACACTGCAGATCTCCGGTGACGTTGATGGCGTACGTGATCGGGCCCAAGTCTGCGTGCTCCGCCAGGACTGTCGGGGACGGGCTGATGATGAACAGGCAGTGCGTGCTGTTGCCCTTCAGCGTGTCCTTCCGCACAGTCTTCATGGTCAGCTTCGACTCCACGGGCATCGGGTAGTCTCCGATAGCTCCGGCGTAGGAGTTTGTGAAGAACGTGCGGACGTCACAGCGCTTGTAGCACGTGCCGTTGTTTCTGACAGGGCGGTCGGGGATAGCAATGCATATAACAGTGAAACAGTGAGAGGTACATGTGCCGTTGTTTCTGACAGGGCGGTCGGGGATAGCAATGCATATAACAGTGAAACAGTGAGAGGTACATGTGCCGTTGTTTCTGACAGGGCAGTCGGGGATAGCAATGCATATAACAGTGAAACAGTGAGAGGTACATGTGCCGTTGTTTCTGACAGGGCGGTCGGGGATAGCAATGCATATAACAGTGAAACAGTGAGAGGTACATGTGCCGTTGTTTCTGACAGGGCGGTCGGGGATAGCAATGCATATAACAGTGAAACAGTGAGAGGTACATGTGCCGTTGTTTCTGACAGGGCAGTCGGGGATAGCAATGCAAATAACAGTGAAGCAGTGAGAGGTACAGGTACAGACTTTTGTATATCTTACGTTTAGGGAAATAAACACAAGATTTTTGTATGTTATGATTTCTCTTTTAAAATTGTCAATCTTACGTCTAAGGAAATAAACACAAGATTTTCTTATGTTATGATTTCTCTTTTAAATCATTGTGTGCAATGGAATAGATTTACAACATTCTGGGTTATTGCTAAACTATCACTCTACAAGTAGATTACTATTGGCTGCCAATAGAGTAGGTAGATAAATATACTTTACAGCCTCTAGATAAATACATAAAAGGTCTAAGCAACATAAAAGTACTAAATGGCAAAGAGAAGCTTTGGATCTCATTTAAATCGCTTCAAAAATTGCAATCTTTTCACTTCAGTAAAAGTTATCAATGGTAAAAAAAAATTCTTAATTTTATTTCAGCCTTAAATGAGGTTAATTTTATATCTGTTTGGATTCTTCTTTCTTCCACAACTTGAGTTTTCCCTTCCAGGCAAATTTATACAACAGAAAAACAGACAATGTGTTATTTTGGACATTATGTGTACAAAAACACACCTGCGAGTTAAACTATGGACACAAAATAGGAATACTACGATTCTTTACCCACAGAAAAGTATTCTATTTGTTAGAAAACATAAAAACTTTTAAAAATTGTTTCAATTTCAAATCATGTGTAATAATTATGTCTTATAAACCAAGGAAAAAATGGAAGAGTTGGGATTTTTTTTCTATTTTTGGAGACACTGCCATAGACTCTTGTAAGGAAGCCATATTTAGTCAACGACTGGTCCGTGCGTCTGTCCATACCTGGGATCGCCAAAGTAGTCCTCCACACAACTCTCGCACGACTCTCCCTCTGTGTTATGAATGCAGAAACACGTTCCGTTCACATCACAGGAGCCGAGACTGACGTCTGCGTGGCCATTACAGCTGCAGGGCTGGCAGCCTGGAACCAAATAGAATTATGTCTGGACCTAATCAAAAAAAATATGAATTGAATAATAATTTACGTCTGGACCTAATCAAATAAAATATGGACTGAATAATAATTTATGTCTGGACCTAATCAAATAAAATATGAAGTGAATAATAATTTACGTCTGGACCTAATCAAATAAAATATGGACTGAATAATAATTTATGTCTGGGCCTATTCAAATAAAATATGAACTGAATAATTATTTACGACTGGGCCTAATCAAATAAGATATGGACTGAATAAAACCTATGTCTAGATCTAATCAAATAAGATATGGACTGAATAAAACCTATGTCTAGATCTAATCAAACAAAATATGGACTGAATAACAACTTACGTCTAGATCTTATCAAACAAAATATGGACTGAATAACAACTTACGTCTAGATCTAATCAAACAAAATATGGACTGAATAACAACTTACGTCTAGATTTAGTCAAATAAAATATAGACTGAATAAAAACGTCTAGATCTAATCAAACAAAATATGGACTGAGTAACAACTTGCGTCTAGATCTAGTCAAATAAAATATAGACTGAATAAAAACTACGTCTAGATCTAATCAAATAAAATATGGACTGAATAAAAACTACGTCTAGATCTAATCAAATAAAATATGGACTGAATAAAAACTACGTCTAGATCTAATCAAATAAAATATGGACTGAGTAACAACTTTTGTTTAGCTCTAATCAAACAACTGTCAATTTTCTAGAACGATATTTCAAATAATATGTTAACTCCATGTTTTTGGATCATGCTAAATAAACCTCAGCCCAATCTTAATTGAACTAACAACATTAAGAGATTAAAAAAAAAAAAAAAACTTTAGATGGCTTCATTTTACATTCACTAAGACTGAGGCTGAAGTGACCCTGACCAGCACTGACCAGTCTTGCTGGTGGCGTTCCCCCAGGAGCCCGCCTCACACTGGCCGCAGTCTGGGCCTGTCGTGTGGTGCTGACACCTGTCGCACTTGTCATCGCCGTCGCAGGTGCTGTGGAAGTTACAGCCGCAGTCCTGGTCACACGTCGCGCCCTTCCAGCCCAGGTCGCACACACAGCGGTACAGGGGGTGGCCCGAGCAGGTCCCACGCAGACACTTCGGGTCGCACCTGTGAGAAAGGTGGGTGAGATAGCTACATGTTACACGAGGTCACATTAACATGTCCATCTACACTCTTTGCGCTTTTGACAAAAATGCAATCATCAAAAGTTTGGATTTGAATAGATTTATGACTAGAAAATAAGTCTCACTTCGGGTCGCACCTGTGAGAAAGGTGGGGGAAATAGCTACATGATACACGAGGTCACATTAACACTTCCATCTACACTCCTTGCGCTTTCGACAAAAATGTTATCATCAAAAGTTTGGATTTGAACAGATTTGTGTTGAGAAAATAAGTCTCAATGTTTCTTTGACACATGTGCCAAAGATCACAAATTAACCCTGTGGATTAACGAGTTTAAAGGGTCCACATATTAAAGTAAGAATTAAAATTTTCTATGTAAGTACATGATTAAAGGGGCACATACCTGTTTAGAAGGCCGACGTACTTAAGAAGGATTAGCACAAATTGACCAGTGTGAAATACAAAATACAGTCCAGCAAATCCGACCAATAAGAAGATCATAAAGTCGATTCGACATTTTCAACTTACTCTAAAAGTAGTTCTATTATGACCCCTTTGACTTCCAGCTTCGGATGACAAATTCGTCAAATGTTGGGTTTAGGAACAGAGTCGACCTTTGGCTTGAACTTGACTAGTCGACTAGTAAAGTCGACTTTTCCCTCACTTTTTATCGCAGAAAAACACTTACGTGCGATTGCAGACTTTCCGGCCGTCACCCTCGTATCCCCGCTTGCACGTGCAGTCAAAGCCGTCGGCGGTGTTGATGCAGGTGGCGTTGGCGTGGCAGTCGTGGAGCTCCAGCAGACACTCCTCGATGTCCGGACACCGGGCGTAGCCCCACACGGAGACCGGCGCTAGCGGAGCTTCTTCCGTCCTGATAACCTTGGCGCCGCTATTGTTCGACGGCAGCGCCAAGTTGTCGGAGGTCACATTGGCGGGGAACACGAATCCAAACACGTCCAGCACGTCCGGGTGAAACCTCTGCTGCAGCAAGTTACTGCAGGTCACGTTGCCACTCATACCTGGGAGGGATCAACCAAACAAAATATTTTGGTCACCATCATAATAATGATAACAAATACCAAAAAAAAAAAAATCACAACAACATTAATAATAATAATTATAATGATTATAATGATGATGACTATGATGATGATGATGATGATGATGATGACGATAATAATAATAATAATAATAATAATAATAATAATAATATATTAAATTAACAATAGATAACTGGCATACAAACAAAACTGCTAAACGTAAGGAAGTTGACAAAAGCACTGAAAGCAGAAAACGATAGGGAAGGGTGGAGAGGCATGATTGCCAAAGCTGCACAGCATTGCACATGATGGATGGATAAGTAAGTAAAATAAGTTCTCCCCGTGCTTTGTGACAAAGCGTTGGAGGATCAAGTTGAGTTGAGTTGGTTTAACGTCCAACACAGGCTATGCTGTGGACGGACCCCAAGACTTACGTCTGACAACTTTATGTCTTGCTACACACCAGACAGGGCGGGGATACCATGACTCTGTTCAGACGGTCACATTAAACTGACACCGACCCAACCAGTAGGGGGCGAAATTGTTAGGGCTCGAACCACAGCACTTTTGCGCCAAAAGCCGTCATTCTACCCCATCATCAACGTTCAATATAATCATCGCCCTGCTCTTCAACCAACTCTAATGATTGAAGACACCCACCAGCGAAGTCTCCCTGGACACAGAGTCCCACACGAGGGTCGTCCTTGAGGCCACACCAGCCACAGCCCAGCTGCTTCAGGCAGTCCTTACAGTTGGTCTGCTCCTCGCACGTCGCGCACTTCGGGTAGCTGCTCTCAAAGTCCTTCCAGGACGTACACTGGCCGTACGTGTAATGCGTGACGTAGTCTGAGAAAGGCACGCAGCTGTGCGTATTCTTACACCATACGCATATTCCTTTTGTGTCCACACATTCGGAGCAGTTTCGGCGGCTGGAAAAGAAGAGTGAAGAGTCACCATGAAGCACATATATTTTCTGCACCGGTGTTTTTCTCAAAGATAAAAAAAATAGAAACAAAGATTGCACCCTGCAAGATGCACGAGGACTGCAGTTATAAGAATCACAAGTGTCATAGTCTATTGTTGGAGACTTGGCTCCCACATCAGGTGATAGTGGAATAGAAACCTCACCCTGCCCAATGCAATTGTTGAGTTCTTTGAAAAGATTCTAAACCATTTTTGATGACTCTCCTCCACAAAGTACGAGAAGAGAGGTTCAAACATCTTTTAAGAGCAATGGGACTCGCATTGCTGGACCTAGTACCAGCACAATGTCTCAAGATTTTGCTCAAGACACGACAACCGCTGTGTGTCAATATATGCACACATGATTTGTTTACTGTCATGTTTATGATCTCCTCCTCAGGAGCTGTGTGTACTTGATTGCACTACACAAAAGCTAAAAATGCATCAATATAACATTGTCTAATCTTATCTGAGCTGTGCGTACCTGATTGCACTACACAAAAGCTAAAAATACATCGATAAAACATTGTCTTATCTTATCTTATCTTAATTGTCCAAGAGAACGACACATACTGGTGGCAGGGCGGAAGACACATGTCTACGTCCCGAATAACCTTTGAGTCGTGGTGTCTGTACCGCCGATTGCAGTGGCCGTTGTCCTGATACCATTCACAAAGAGCATCCTAGTAGGTTGGTACAAGGAATAGAACAAAACAAAAAATAAATAAATAAAGAGTCTCATTGTGAGGTGGCAGCCTTAAGCCACGAACGTCTGCAGTTGGTAAACCATAAAAAAAAGCATTTTTGAACTACTTTAAAATACTTAAAATGGTAATTTTCTTTAAAATTGTACGTATTTCTCCTCTGAAATTGTATCTATTCCTCAAATATCCATTTTAACAAATTAAAAAGTGGGGACCCACTAGACCTTCAAAAGTTTGGACAAGGCTACAAAACACTACATACAATTAGGATTACAGGAACATTGACTTATGCAGGATCCAGTGTATTCATCACATCATACTCAGTCACAAATCTGATGCCTTTTACTACGGATGACAGTTTATGCAATAAGTTTTTTTATAAAAGCACAGTTCCAGAAAATGGATATCTTATTTTCTTCAGCACTTTCAAATCTTTTCAAACAGACTTTCAAGATTACTAACACAACCTTAGCTCTAACAAACTTGTAAAAAAAGCTAACAACTACTGGACATAAACAGACTTGACAGAACGTTAACACTTCCTGAGCACAAACAGTGCTAAAAACTCTAACGCTAACGCTAACAGTACCTGGGCACAAACAGCGCTAAAAACGCTAACGCTAACAGTACCTGGGCACACGTGGAGCACTGCAGGTACTTGTGACAGTGCGGACACTCCACCGACGACGTGATGAGGTACTGCCTCTCGCCTGACGCATCCTTTCGGCAGAAGTCGGAGCTGACATGCTAAAAACGCTAACGCTAACAGTACCTGGGCACAAACAGTGCTAAAAACGCCAACGCTAACAGTACCTGGGCACAAACAGTGCTAAAAACGCCAACGCTAACACATCCAGAGAACAAACAGTGCTAAAAACGTTAACGCTAACATTACCTGGGCACGAACAGTGCTAAAAACGCTAACGCTAACAGTACCTGAGCACAAACAGTGCTAAAAACGCCAACGCTAACAGTACCTGGGCACAAGTGGAGCACTGCAGGTACTTGTGACAGTGCGGACACTCCACCGACGACGTGATGAGGTACTGCTTCTCGCCAGACGCATCCTTTCGGCAGAAGTCGGAGCTGACGTTACGCAGCACGCAGGTCTGTCTGAGCTCACACCAGCCGCACAGCACGTCAGACAGGCAGCTGAGGCAATTGTAGTTGCCGCTGCAGTTGCCCCTCCTGTAGGATAGAACACAGCGCAAAGGGAGGTTGACTAATTGACTGCCTGTTTAATCCACTAAACCATGTGCTGATTGCTGATACAAAAGTTGCATAGCTTCACTGTGCTACAATGTTTGGCATGTGTCATTTTTGCTACATTTGTTATTTCGGATATATATTGTCTTGGGTGTTGCGCTATATAAAAGCCATGTATTATTATTATTATTATTATTATTATTATATATTGGACATACGTTTCTAATAATATAAAGCAAAAACCAATTAGCCCTTTTTATATCTAAAAATTTAGATAGATCTCAATTTCACTTTTACAACAGCATTGTTAGCTCATAATGTTTTTCGTTAATATAGAAATTATCTACTTTTGAACATTTTAAGTTTAAAGCATAGTAAAATAATCATTATTCTAAGAGCATTTAAAAGCAGGTAGATAAAAATGTTCAAAATGTGCTTCAAATCTGTCATATTGGCTCATCCAGTATGGTGCGAGGTTCAAACTAGTGAAAATCATGATGACAGAGACTCATTGGCTACAACTAATGAATACCTTCCAGCACTGCATTTGAATACCAATAGTTGAATTAGTGTAACTCATATCGAAGCTAAAAACTTTGATTATGAATACTTTCCTTTTTAGATAAAAGAAAAGTTTGTCTCATGCTTGACAGACCGTTTGAGAACGAATCCATTCCCTGCTGAGTGGACACAGAAGACCACAGGAGACTCAGAATAAGTTTTTCCATGCCAGGAAGTGGACACAGAAGATCACAGGAGACTCAGAAAAAGGTTTTCCATGCCAGGTAGCCCAACGTCATAACCATTTTGCCAACGACAAACCCATTTAGATATAGAATTTAAAAAAAAAATTTTTTTTAAACATACCAGCACCTACTCTTTATCTTTGATTCTGTGAGGATCAACTTTGAAGTTTTTTCTATCTCATTTTCCCAATGTATTTCCGTTCAAACACTAGATTTAGATTGGGGTTTAAACCTAGCTCGGAACTAGAGACAATAACGCTTGACGACATTTCAAACAAATTGTTTTGTTGTTTTTTTTTATCAGATGACGGTTGTCGGAGGCTGGATGGACCAATATATCACAGCTAATTTAGAAAAGAAAAAAAAAATGATGCTAAACAGAGCAAAGACCTGATAGGCTCAAGAAACTCGGGGGGGATGACGGCGTATTTCTCCTGGGTGTTGATGGTCTCCGGGATGTAGTTCCACTTCAGCGTGATGCTGGTCTGCGACAGTTTTCTCTTGTGCTGAGTTTTGTGCTGTGTAATCTGTGGAGGATGAGAAACAAAAAAGAAGGAATTTAAGGGAAGAAAAACAAAAAAGAAGTAATTTCAGGGAACAAAAAGAGAAAAAACAACCTAGTAAAGCTGAGAGAGAGGGAGAAATAGAGAAAGAAGAGAATTTAAGGAGAAGTTAGAAATCTGAGAGAGACAGAGAGAGAGAGAGATAAAAAAGAATGCCACAAGATAAGATAAGATAAGATAAGTACAAACCAATAACCGTTTACCTGGCAGTGCGCAGTCCTAGACCAAGCATATACTATTTTCTCTGCTCGAATCTAGCTCATCTTCTAGTTATAGATGTTCCGGTTTTCTACCTCTTGTACCAAAAATATGGAAAAATCTCAGAGAAACATACACATTTTAAACATGTATTCGCAAAATGTCCAACGTTTTTTATCTCCAACTGGCAATTGACCTATTGCTTATAAAATGATTGATTTCTATTACATCTTTTTGCGGAGAATTTTGCTTCAGAGTTTAGAAAGGCTGGAATTTTCCTATCCTGTAAAAAAAAAACAGAGATCCCGAAAAACCGAAACAGGTTCCACCCCTGGACAATAACCAGACCATGAAGTCTTCCTTACTTTCTTTTTTTTTTTGCCAATTCACTCAAAAGTGTTGGGGTAAAAATTATGTGGCAAAACACGATGCAACGATTTAAAAAAAAAAAAAAAATAGCGGCTGACACACAGCAATGAGTATGGTGACAAAGAAAAAGAAGCTGATCTTACCAGTTCGAGAAAGTATTTGTTGCCTCTGGTTACATTTGGGAACAGAGCAAGGCCGCTGTACCGCTTCGGGTTTGCTTCCTTGGATTCCAGTGAAACTGTGTACCCGATGTCGATAATGCTCTCCTGGGACAGAAACAGCAAGCGTGGGCTTCATGGGTTATTGCTTCCTCTAAACAAAATTTTTTTTTAGATTTTTAATTTTGGCAACTAGGTCTGGGGGACCAATCTAGATCTAGACCTAAAGACTGGTTAATTGCATCTTTCATTAGAGTGTTGAAAATGTCCCCACCTGATATCTTCATCATCACTATCAGAATCAATGTTTATCTCATCTAATACATCTAAGACAGTGGAAGCCATCTTGAGATAATCAAGTCTAGATCTAGATCTAGACTGAAAGTGAAACAACAAACTATTTTTTTTTAAATGAACTTTCAAAAATGTGAAGGGAAATGACTACCAAGATCTTTTGAGAAAAGAACATTAGCATTTACTTCCCTTTGACGACTGATAAATAGTTCAAAGTCCATGACTAAATAAGACACTTGGCCATGTGGCAGTACGCAAGACATTTCACACCTGAGTGAGGTCCGGGCGAAGCAGGAAAGGGTTAAGTGCTACCACACACACACACACACACACACACACACACATATATACAGAAGAGATACCAGAACCTCTGTCCCAACCGGTCACATTTTACTGACACCTACACAGCGAGTATATCAACAAGTAAAGCCGAACCTTTTGCTCTTTCGTGGCATCTGAAGAGAGAAAGAGCTCCCCCTCGGCCGCTTTCAGAGTCATGAAGAAAGTGAGGTTCCTGCCTTGCCGAGGCTTCACCCCTAGCGGGTGTATGAAGCCCACAAACTTGGTCTTGTAGGCGAAGTTGCTCTCCACCAGATTGGTTTTGGAGTAGTCGTGCTTGATGTCCAGGAACCGCACGATGCTGACCTACAGAGGTTGAAAGAAAGAAAAAACTTTGGTAAAGGGTTATGTCAGTTTCATTCATTCAGGTGTCAGATCTGGCGCAGACATCGACGATCAGGGATTTCCAAGCCTCTCTCTGTACGACTATTACAAAACTTGGTAAAGGGGTATGTCAGTTTACAGGATTAATAAAAACTGATTTAATTCGTACAACTATTACAAAACTCGGTAAATGGTTATGTCAGTTTACAGGACTAATAAAAATTGATTTAATCTGTATAACTATTACAAAACTTGGTAAAGGGGTATGTCAGTTTACAGGATTAATAAAAATTGATTTAATCTGTACGACTATTACAAAACTTGGTAAAGGGTTATGTCAGTTTACAGGATTAATAAAAATTGATTTAATCTGTACGACTATTACAAAACTTGGTAAAGGGGTATTTCAGTTACAGGATTAATAAAAATTGATTTAATCTGTATGACTATTACAAAACTTGGTAAAGGGTTATGTCAGTTTACAGGATTAATAAAAATTGATTTAATCTGTATGACTATTACAAAACTTGGTAAAGGGGTATGTCAGTTACAGGACTAATAAAAATTGATTTAATCTGTATGACTATTACAAAACTTGGTAAAGGGGTATGTCAGTTACAGGACTAATAAAAATTGATTTAATCTGTACAACTATTACAAAACTTGGTAAAGGGGTTTGTCAGTTACAAGATTAATAAAAATTGATTAAATATGTACGACTATAATAAAACTTGGGACAGGATAAAACCTAGTTCAGGCTTCTGGTGATAGGATACCATCTTGGATTGACAGGCTTAACAATGATTAGGATACTTCTATTACATGAACTAATACAGTCTGTGTATGAGAGGGACAGTCCTTATTCTTCCACTTTCGGAAAAGTGGGTAGTTAATAAATTTGAAAGGCAGAGAAAGTTCCTAGCAAGCATATTTTCGTTGTTTTCGGGTTTTTTTTGTAACTTAACTCTTTGGCATTCATCCATGTTTCGTTAAAAAAGAAGTAGACAAAAAAAATGTCTTGATACAAGGCTGCATTATGCAAAGACAATTTGTCAATATATGCAATGTGTATGGGTACACCATTACTCTTCAGACTCAAATTCAAAAAGTCGTTAACCTTTTCACGTCGCATGATTTGAAGCCTGTTGCTTGAGTTTACACTATTTTGGGCACACTATTTTAGGTTATTTTCAAACATTTGAAATTGTAAAAGCTTTGATTTTTAATATTTTGAAATGGAAGGTGTGCATATCAATACAAAGAGGTGCTAGCACAAGAGTGTATCAACCCACATAACACGTTTGCGAGCTGATGGGAAAGGTTTAGTAAAACCTGAAGAACTTTCATTTTCCAATCATTGAGCACTACAATTTTGCTGACTGTGCACACAAAATTCTTTGTGGTACTGCCTGTACTAGGCATAACATCGCACATAAATTCTGACTGAATCAGCTGACTCTTTTTAACATTGACATACCCCCCCCA
>RQTK01000391.1:260716-368300 GCA_003991915.1 Elysia chlorotica
CAGTGCAGCCCCGCGGGGAAGTCCTGCGTCTGACACTGGTCGAAGGTGCGGAGACTGGCGCTGAGCCCGCCCCACCAGCCAACCGTTCCGGTCGCGGTCTCGTCAGCAGCCCGGCAAGTGCCATACGGAGCTGCGCACACAGAGGATAAGTCGGGGTTAGTGAAAAGAATGGAGCGTCATATACAATCTTACTTCAGATGGCACCTAACAACATTGACTTGTAGAATAAAATCGATGTACATGCTGTTCCGGTCGCAGTTTCGTCAGCAGCCCGGCAAGTGCCATACGGAGCTGCTCACACAGAGGATAAGTGTCAATCTTAGTGAAAAAAATGGAGCGCCATATGTATACAATCTTACTTCAGGTGGCACCTAACAACATTGACTTGTAGAATAAAATCGATGTACATGCTGTTCTGGTCGCAGTATCGTCAGCAGTCCGGTAAGTGTCATACGGAGCTGCTCATACATAGAATAAGTCAGGGTTAGTGAAAAGAATGGAGCGCCATATACAATCTTACTTGAGAGGGCACCTAACAACATAAACTTGTAGAATAAAATTGATGCACATGCTGTTTTTGTAGCAGCAAAGCTAGATTGTGGATGGGTTCCAAGACTATCACCTGACAATTTTATGTGCTGAAACACATAGACGGTTTAGCGATAACTGGACTCCCGTCTCAGGCAGTCACGTTATACAAACACTGACCTAACCAGAAGGGGACAAAATCTAAGAAATAATTTTTTGACCAATCGTGGCTTTTGAATGGTGACCTCAAAATTGGGAGATTGTCCCTCTAGAATCAGTTGTTTTCCCCTATCGAATCCTCTAATGCACGCAAGGACCGAAAGTCTATCATAAAGGATTTTGGGCGTGATGTAAAAAATGAAAACAAATTAGCAGTTTCCAAAATTCATTATTATTTATTTTTTCAATCAATACCTAAAGCAATTGAGACTTTTTCTCAACACTTGAAAAAGATGTCATAAAAGTAAGAATGATTAAGATGGAGGTTTTACCAGCCAATTAAGTGTGACTGTCATCCAACTAATGACTAAAAAGTTGGTGTAACCTTATCTTGGGCTTACCGGACACAGTCTGACACTGCATTTCCTTGACGCACCAGGTGCATTCTTTATTGTATGTCCTGAACTTCTTGCGATGCAGAGAGCTTAGAACTCCCGTCCTACTCCCATTAGAAACTCGCTTCTCTTCTACCTGCAATCTAGACTTGACAGTGTGGGGATTAATGTCAAGGTCGCTGCTATTCTTGCCGCTGTCGCTGTGAGTGCCGCCATGACTGACACACGCACCGCAAGTGTGACTGGCCGCACAGATGCCAGGGCATCGATCCGTAGCGTCATGGTAGTCTCTTTCAGCACAGGTCTGGTAAAAAGGATGACACAAAAAAAGCACCACATTTAGATTGACTTAGTTGCCTCGGGAAATTATGCTTAGGGCAGAAGAAATTTTCTCTCCAACTTTCAGTTTGTTATTGTTAAATTTACAAATGAAACAAACATATACAATACATTAGGAAACTCGTAACAAAAATTAAAACTAAATTGAGCTCTAAGTCTAATTAGGCAAACAACATACTGAGTGGCCCTTCATGAAATAGCGCGTTTGTTTGTGTTTGTTTACAGCACGTCAGCACGGTAACGGCTATCAAATAGCGCAAACTGTTAAACCTTAGACCAATGCTGCCCTCTGTCCTTTTACCCTGGGTATTTTAAGTCAAGTGAGTCAAATCTAAACGTTTTCATTTGTGGAATAGATTTAGACTCCTATCCAGCCCTTCAATATTATCGTAACATTTAGAATGCGTAGTGCAGTGCCGCAAGCTACATGAACCATTCTTTGCTGTACCAATAGAACCTAAGAGAACATGTCCCTTTCTGGAGAGTCTCCATCCACCTGTCTGGTGCGTACCCTACTGGTTGGGTCGGTGTCAGTATAATGTGACCGGCTGAGACAGGAGTCATGATATCCCCGCCCTGTCTCGTATGTGTGGTGGCACATAAAATTGTCAGACGTCCGTCTTGGGGCCCGTCCACAGTATAGCCTATACAGTGCTACTGTTGGGCGTTAAACCAACCCAACAACCCCACCTGTGTTCGACTCCTGTGCACGCAGAGCCCAGCCTTGGACTCCTCCACGCCGTCAACGCCCTGCCGGCAGAACACACACTCTGGGTCATCTTGACACAGCTTTAGCTTTTTGCCATAGCTCTCGCAGTGGTCCCTGTCTTCATAGGGCATAGACTGACAAAGTTTGGAGCCTTCTGTGCACTACAAGAACGAGAGGAAAGGATTTGTTATTAATCGCTGGGGGCTTCTATCCTGTAGTCTGACTGGCATGTACTACCTGCGATAAACCAGTGGTAATTAGAAGAGAATAAAAAGACCATCAATATGATCAAATTGCACTAGGAGATTTCAAATTTCGTTTTGGCAAAAGAAAAAAAAAAAGGTTTTTCTATGGTCATAGATATAATAGACAAATCACCGACTGAAATTTCCAAAAAAAGGTTTTTTACTTTGTTTTTAGAAGATATGGTCTTAAATAAAATTAAATGTGACATGTTGGCCTATGTCTCATGGAGTAATGAGACTCAAAATAACCATAAAATGGAGACTTACTATTATGGCCTATGTCTCATGGAGTAATGGAGTAACTCAAAATAAACATAACATGGAGACTATTCAAAACAGAATTCTTTCTCGTCATAATGCAATCTTCCAAAAAAAAAAAAAAAAAGCAAAAAGCAAAAAAGTTAAAATAAGTATATATTTCACATACAAACTATCTTGCTTGGCAGGTAACTGTTTAACTCCCAATTAAAAATTCTGAGATCAGTAAAACTGAAAGACTGTCCAAGCTCTACTGACCTCGTAATCAGCGACAGCCTGGGGAACTTTGTAAGCAACCACGTCTCCGAGGACCTGGCCAGAGTACCCTCCGATGATGAACATGATGTTGCCATTGGCAACCACAGCTGTGTGCCCAAACCGACCCCTCTCGGGCATTGTTGCATTACCTGTTGAAAAAAAGGCTGGAACTCAACTTTTTTCCAATTAAGATTCACATTTGTTATGAGCATAGATATGCTCTTATGCTAGCACATTCTATTTCAAAATAATCAATATCAACCCTTGTACCTTTTTATCGTATTAAAATATTTCCCCAAAAAAATGCGTACAAAAGGAATAAGCCTAACACAATGCAATTTGAAAATGTTAACTCTTGACTTATTTCATTAAAACACTCTGAGAAAAGACAATAAATTTAGGGGATGTTGAAAAAAGTTTAACACTTACCAGTATAGTTTCTAGTATCCATCCATCAAGAAAGCCATTCTTTTTTTTTTGTATTACCATTGATACCAAGTGGATCAATATCTTAGTATATATTGTCTTCAGACACCAAGATTTTTAAATATTTTTTTTCTCTACTTTCTATTCCATTACAGAAAGAGATTTTTTTTTAATTTGTGTAACGTGTATACGAATACATGTTTCAAACGCAACAACAACCAAAATGCAATCCCAACATATATATATAAATACTATCTTAACGTACTTGTGAAATGGTTGTGGTTGAGCCATTTATGGCAGCCCAGGTGGTAGAAGAAAATGTTGCTGTTGTAGCAAACCTCCAGGTTGAGATGCTGGTGAGTCTTGCCGCCATACACGACCAGGTACTGACCCATGAGGACACCCGAGTGGAACGCTCTCGCGTACGAGGGCAGCGTCCAGTCGCGCCCGTACAGACTCGACCAGTAGCGCGACGCCAGGTCGAACCTGTACGTAGTGTTGGAACAGTCAGAGAACAGGCCACTGTTCTGCCTGTAGCCCCCGTACACGTATAGAGAATCCGACTGGGCGTGGTACACCGTGCTGTGGCCAACCAGTATCGGAGGTGTGGACACCCCGCCCCAGATCGGCACGATCTCCCAATGGTCTGGAACCGCCGCCGAGATGCGGTATATTTTGTCGACAAACATGAAGTCCTCGTCGGACCCCCCCACCACATACAGGTGGTCTCTCACAGTCGTCAGGGTGTGTCCGTGCACTCCGTGAGGCTGCAGCCTACTCTCCTCTGCACACAAGCTCCAGTTGAGCGAAGAGATGTTGAAGAACCACAACTCGTTTGAGCGAGACCCGTTTGAAAGGCGGCCTCCGAAAATGTAGAATCCATCTCCGAACTTATCCATGGCATGGCCGGATCGAGCTGCTGGCCACATGACGAAAGCGTCACGACTTTGACTACCAGTGGACGCACTTTTCTGCTCCTTACCACTATCGCTGTAATCATTATATTCATCCTCTTCCATCGTCGATGAGGCGTTATACACATTGGACCAATCAGCAGTTGCCTGTTCCTCAAACACACTAGAAGCCAAAGCGAGGGCATCTGTGAACGGCTCCACTGCTGGCCATAGAGGTGCTTGGTTTGACCTCGTCACTTCAGACCAAATATTCTCTTCCAGGCAAAAATGCCAAAGGTCGTCTAACACGGAATTGAGATCAAAGCCTCCAAACACCCATATACAGTCGTGGGTGTAGACAGCCGTGTGGGCCGTTCTCTTGGGCAAGCTTGTGCTTCTCGATTCATTCATGATGGTGTACCAGCGTCCTTCGTCCACGCTTCCGGCCACGGCAAGATCGCATCCCTGGCCAGTGTACCCAGCCACGCAGCTACATCTCTGCTGCTCCGAGTCGCTGTTGCAGGTGCCGTAGGGCCCACACTCTTCTGGACAATTCTTCACCTGGAAAATAATTTTTTTAAATAAATAAAAGGAGTAAGTGTGTGGATAAACATACACCTCTTTTATCCTGTATTATCTTCGTAAATAATGCATAGCAAAATGGAAAATTTAGACATGCCTTAAAATTAAATTTGATAAATTTATTGATGTCTTCAAATTAAATACACAACCGTAACATAACATTTTAAAAGGAAAAATCCCACCCAATGTTATGATTCATATATTGATTATTCTCTTTTCTTCATGGTTTCTGAATGGGATCAATCTTGGGAACATAAGAGTTGAGTTGGTTTAACATCAAACGCCAACACTATATAGGCTATATTGTGGATGGGCTCCTTGACTGATGTCTGACAATTTTATGTGCTGCCACACACCAGACAGGGCGGGGATACTATGACTCCTGTCTCAGCCTGCCACATTATACTTACACCGACCAAACCAGTGACAGGGGAGAAAATTGGACAAATAAATCTGCCCATCATGGGATTTGAACCGAAAACCTCCTGGGAACATAGGAAAGAGCTTTGCTGTCTCTGTTAAAAGTAGGTTTTCTGAATGTGTGCAAATTTTACAAACAAAAAAAAGTATTTTGTAACTTCTTATAGCATATACCTCACAAGCTATGCCGCTGTAACCAGCATTGCATTCACAAACGTAATCTTTACACTTTCCGTGGCCACTGCAGTTGAAGGGACAGTTTTGGATCTCGTACTTGGCCACAAAACCTGACAGAGCATGGTTGCGATCACTGAACAGATAGAGCAGCATCTAAAGAGAAAAAAAAAAACAGATTGTGGGTTTGAGAATCAATATATATAGAATAAATCTAATATATACATATATACATTACTGATCCCAGGTGCCTGTTAACCACCTTTAGTCGAAACACACACCAGAATTTACATCTTTCAAACATACATCATCAAATAGTCATTCTGTTCTACAACAGTGTTTCAATTTCCAAAAATCTGCATAAATATAGCTTGACCTTGCAGTTGGCTCCTCACAATCTATGCGGATGTCCAGCATTGTATACACTGCGTAACTGCGGTCCTGTCATAGAAATTGAGCCTGCTGGGATCAGCGCCATCTGGAATCTCTTCAAGACTTTATATACTCATTTTCCATTATTTAAGCTGCAAGAGGCATTGACATTAAACTTTCTCAAAAATTCAAGTCTGTAACAATATCTAATAGCGATGTACTATGGTTCTGTGCATAGTTTTTCTTGGCTGAGCTAAGCTATGTTGGGATATGGCTGTAATGAAGGTATATTTAAGCAGCTTTACTTTCACTATGATATGAACGCTGGTGGAGCTCTTACTTTTCCAGAGTAGGCAGTCATGGGGCGCGGAAGCCTGTCTCCGCTGAGTGTGGCAATCAGAGGGCTCTCGTACGAGTCACCGTCATACACAAACAGGAAGTCGTATGAGCACTCCGTACTCATGTTGATAAACTCCAAGAAAATTTTCTTGTTGGGCTCACCCGCTACAGGATAAAGGTAATAAAAGGGACACAAAAGGTAATAGGAGGTCGGCATTTTGTTAAATATCATTATAAAATGAGGTCTCGTACATGAAAAATATAAAAACACTTTTTAACTTCCAGGTTGACTTTGACATACTATGACTGATTTTGCTTTGAGAGAAGTTTGTTCAAAGATATAGGTATCACCAACATAAAACAACTATTAAAGGCCTCTATACTTAATATTCTATTTTTCAATCCAGACAATCTGAAACCAAATCAAAGCAAATTTCAACATGTAGTAAATATGAACGCCACCTACCACATTACCAGGAACTACATAGTAATTATTTTTACACGAAAACACTTAAGTGGTCTAATGATAATACTGATGCAATTATTGGCCTGGCTGATTGATATCAAGATTATTAACTATTTATAAGGTTTTTAAATCAACACAACCTGAATCTGAATCGGACAAATTGTTTCATACCGTCGATGAGCCATTCACAATGAGAGCCTTCCTTGTAATCCCCAAGTCCGTCTGATATGGTGCCATTTGAGCTTGTGAGCACAGTGCGGGTGTTGTTGCAGCTTGCAAGTGTCGCGGAAACCACAGAGATGACGCTCAGCAACAAGAGCAGTGTCAACACTGGCCTGAAACTAAGGCCTCCCCTGTCAGGCATCATCTTGAGTCCATGTCCCTAGGTTTCTGTCACTAGTTGAGGATTGATAAAAATAAGATAAGATTTAATCTTGTAACTGTATGAAATGCCCTTTGTAACAGGAACATTTTAATGGATTGAAAGGTCTTAGGGCAATTGATGCTTGCTTAAATTGAATGGAAAATTTTCTTTATTCATAAATCGACAATATTAATAATAGAATGGATCCACTAATCCTAGTTTGCAAAAATTCCAAATACATAGCCAAAAGATTTATGAAAGTTTAATTGCATTAAAGAGAAAAGAATTTCTGTATACTTAGAAGCCTACATATATATGTACTTTTAAAAGCTTGTGGTTTCCCACCTGACTCAGAAAGTTTCTTTTAAATTTCCTTTAAATGAGGGCTACTCTCTGTTGGTAAAGTGAGCATCACAAGGTCTGAGTCTGATCCATAAGGGCTTGTTGCACCAGTAGACAGCAGTATGTCTATCTGTCTGTGTGTCTGTCTGTCTGTCTCTCTCTCTCTCTCTCTCTCTCTCTCTCTCTCTCTCTCTCTCTCTCTCTCTCTCTCTCTCTCTTCCTCTCTCTTCTCTCTCTCTCTCTTTCTCTATTGAATCAAAGATTTATAAAAATTAGTACATCACAAGGTCTGGGTGTGATCTGTCTGTGTGTCTGTCTCTCTATTCTCTCTCTCTCTCCCGCTTTCTTTATCGAATGCAAGCAATAATGGGAAAACATAAAGCATTGTTCAAACATGCATTAAATACATATAACATAGACTGAGATCTATCTCTCAAATGGAAATAATAAGTCATGTTTACAAAAATTTCTTTCCAGGAGTAAAACAGCTAATTAGTGTTGTGTTCATTTTCGCTTTGGCTAAAGCTAAGAAATGTCCATTCTAGATTTAGTCTATTACTTTAAATATACAGAAAGCATGATTGTGGATATGAAACAACCGATGATAGATCTGTTCTCTTGACATAGAATGAACACTGATTGAGTGCCTCACTGCCTGAGGCTGATGCAGTAAACAAACGAATGCAAAAACCATTTGACTGCAGCTCAATCGACCAGTAGGATGTACCACAGGCAAGGGTTGATCAAGAATGATGCTGCATGATCAGATCAAGATCTAGAAATATAGAATATAAATTAGACCCTATAAGATTCTTCATCTTCTGACTTACCCGATAAAATGACTGCCCTAGGCGAAATTTTGACAGAAATGTTTTTAATCGTCGATCTAATCAAATCTAGGGGATCTAGATTCTAGATCTCTAGATAGAGAAGTCTGGATCTAGATTTCTATCTAGATCTCGCTCTTTCAGGTTTACATCTTACTGTTTGTGTTTCATCGTCATCACACAGTCCTTGGTGTAATAGTGTAATCCAGATTATTTTTATTATTGAAGTCTTCCAAATGAAGCTTCATTTCTACTTATCTCTAGCATAAAATTCGTCATTTTGCTTTATTGATAAAATTAACTTCCGCTAAAGACCTGGTGCGGAGCACAAAAGTCCGTTATTTCTATTGGTCAATAATATAAAGGTCAATTTGACAAAATAAGGTCAAGGTTAACTGTTTTCCGCGGGGTGGGGATGGGAGGAGAAGGGTACATGTACCCGGTACCACTACCAAAGTTTTTCTAAATTAATAATTTTTTAGATGCGTGTACGCGCTACCATCAACTTCAAAACAACCGATACAGATTATCATGAATGTATATACACATGAACTATTTTAAAAGAAAGTCTTCAAGAGTTGAGTTGAGTTCGACATACATCTATTGTGCTTATGCTACCTTAATTAATATAGTTATCGAAAGTACGAGGGGTGTTCATTATGTCCTTAGCTTGACCTTGAAGCAGTTGTACTAGAGTAAAGAAATTTTGTGGGTAGCTAGATCATCTATGTTGAACACGGCATGCAAAATTTTGGGAATTTTGAAGTTGATGGTAGCGCGTACACGCAACTAAAAATTCTTAATTTTTAGAAAAACTTTGGTAGATGGTACGGTACATGTGAACTTCTCCTCCCATCCCCACCCCATGGAAAACTAAGTTAACCTTGACCTTATTTTGTCAAATTGAACTTTATATTATTGACCAATAGAAATAACGGACTTTTGTGCTCCGCACCAGGTCTTTAGCGGAAGTTAATTTTATCAATAAAGCAAAATGACGAATTTTATGCTAGAGATAAATAGAAATGAAGCTTCATTTGGAAGACTTCAATAATAAAAAAAAAAAAAAAAGAGGGGATGGCGCACCGTTTGCTGTGAGCTGTGCGAGGTTCCACATTCGCACATCGCAGTATTACTGGCACCAGTTTTGTTCTTGTGAGACCTCAGTAATGTTGGCGTTGTCCATTTCTTAATCGGAAAATGGCAACTTGGTCTTTTCGAGGTAAGACGTGTACTGGGTCCCTTTTGACGCTATAGTTATGTGATGAAGCTATTGTTATGTGATTTCTTCCATCTCTACGCATGTATTCCTTTGATAGCTATAGTGTCCTTTACAAACCTCAGTATGCGTCAAGGGCTAACACCAGTGAATATTCTCTCAAAGCGGTTTGGAAGAGTTGGGTTTGTTTCTTAACGGTAGATCAACACAGTAACGGCCTTGTTGCGTCCATGATGTTTTAGGAGATTTAAATAATACTACATCATTTATAAAGGTGGCTCATTAACTAGTGCTCTGAATGGTTAGAGCATAAACATCGTGTATAAAAATAGTCCGTTAATATTTAGGAATAAATGGTGATTGAGTTTGTTTTCCGGCACGTCAGCACAGTTACGGCTATACAGTATTATGTCCTAAGACAGTAATTGTATTACAGTAGTGGAAACGGTGGCTGTTTGTTTTTTTGTTCCCTGAATGGTAAACTAAAAGCATAAAAATTGTGCATAAAAACGCCGATTAAAAGTGAAGAATGTATACACCTACATGTGTAGGATTATCACAGTCAAATTTAATTATTTACATCAAAGATTTGAGTTGAGGACTAACATCAGTAAATATTCTCTCGAGTGGTTTGGAAATGGAAGCCAGGTGCAGATTTCTTTCTCATTTCTCAATGAAATTTTGGACAGTCAACCTAAATCATGTAAATGTGACTCGTTGACAACTGACAACTGCAAGTATCACACTGTGGAGGAGGAAATAGCTTGAAATTAAATTGTGACTAAAACATGGATCAGAATGTCTGACGAGCTGAAATAGAAAAAACAAAATAATAAAACTGTGGGGTGCAGGACACACTGTGATATATGCGAATTTGGATCCATGCATCCGGAATTTCTTCAACTTTATCTGGTACTGTGGTAAACTGGTACATGTAGTGGTATATTGGTTAAAAAAATCAGAGTGTTGCTTTGAAATGAGCGATTGATTCTTGCATTGCCTTAGTTGTATTAAGGCATTAAAGCAATGAACTGGCGTTACTGTTATTTTCATAGTTATTTTAAAGTATTATGGTCAAATTATTCACAATTTTTTATATTTACCACCCTCTGTCAAATGTATCAATCTGTTTTTCAAGCATTAAGAATAATAAATTCATAAGATCTTTTGAATTGTATTATGTAAATAATCTGTTTGACCTGTGTACCAGGCAGTGTCTTGCGTTGCCTAACTTCATGGTGGATACAGTTTGCAGCATTGTCCGTGATGTCCTCAGACAGTTAATAATTCAATAATATACTACACTTGTAGCAACCCCCGAGTGGTGAAAGCATAAAAATTGTACTTTGTAACTACATATACTTGCATAAGTGTACAGGGAGGTAGGGTGAGAGAGCAAGAGAGCGAGACGAAAAAATTAAAAAGGTAGAGAAAGACGGAAAATGAGACAAAGTGAAACTATAGTTATTCAAATGGCAAATTGGAAAACGAGTTGACGGACACAATTCATCTTGACACTCAAAGCACAGTACAATTACTAACCAAACACACACAAAGTTCAGGATACCAATTTGATGAAATATATGGACATTTTTATTTTCTTCTATGCTGTTTTGGAACATAAATCAAGAAATGTCAACTGTTGAAACTTAAAGATTTAAACATCCTTATTTGCTGCAATTATGTAAACACACTTATATTAATATAAATTGTGCACAAGCAGTACATTTAGTTCAGAAATTATTGTTTACACATTATGAACAGTAATACAGTTAATGTATAACTATAAGATGAAGATTTTACTATAGCAAATAGAAAAAAAGTTTTTACTGAGCATAAAAAAAAAACAATTTAACACAAGTGTCAGGTTCAAACCATATCAGACCAATACTGTAATCACACTCCCACCAACATTCCCAAACCTAGTGCTACGGTAAAACAAATAATTGTTACAACACAATTAGTTTGGTAGGAGAAATAAACAAGTGTAAATAAAAACATAATGGCATGCTTCATCCCTCCGATTCGGAAAAAATATTCTACGTAATAAATTGCACAGGTACTAAACTAATTTTCAAAAGGTCACAACTCTTGAAATCCAAAAAAAGTGGGGACAATTTTTCATGACTTTGCCTGCTGTTTCATAGGGGTTGGGTTGGTTTTAACGTCCAACACCAGCACTATATAGGCTATATTGTAGACGGCCCCAAGACGGATGTCTGACAATTTTATGTGCTGCCACACACTAGGGGATACCATGATTCCTGTCTCAGCCGGTCACATTATACTGACACCCCCAACCAGTAGGGAACGCAACAGCCAGGATTCGAACTTGGGACCTTTTGAGTCGAAAGCCGATGTTCTACCCCTGGACCACCGCGCCCCCCTGCTGTTTCATCGAACCGTGATTCTTTGATGAGAACCAATAACCATTCCAATACTTTCAATGCAAGCAGGTCAAGCAATGTACATTGAGAAGAAGGTATGAAGTGAGGCGGTGGGGGTCGGGTTTCAAAAACACCCTAAGTCTCTGTACCATTACAGCAATCAGGAACAGACATGCTGGGGAAAATAATTCGGACTGCAGGTGTTGAGATAGCTCAGCCAAATTCTGTAGGTCCTTTCATGGTAGCTCACCCATAGCTTAAAAGACGGCTATTACGATATAAAGAAGAGAGAGACAAATTTTTAACAAAATAAAGTGGCAAATGAAGCATGTGTGTATATTATATATTTCTATATATGACTGTATATACAAACAAATCTACCTACAACTTACAAGACAACACAAACTGAGACCTGGACAGTAGTTTGAAATATCTGCGTCATAACTTGATTACAACATTTCAAGAAACACCTATGTGAAAATGTACGAGCAGAATTGAATTGAAATGAAATTCTCCCCTACCTTTAAAAAAAAAATGTTTGCCTGTGCACAGATCAAACAAATATCAACTCAAAGCCTCATGCCTTTCACAAATTGAATTTGACAAAACCCAGATAAGAATTTGGGCATGCGAGAAAAATATTTTACATGTTTAAATTCCCAACTGAGCAATTTGGCTGATCAGCTGGTTTCCATACTCCTTCCAATCGACATTGTTGGCGGCCACACACACAGTCTTCAGGCGACTCTCGTCGTTGTATGTCTCAACCTTGGCCCTCATGCGGAAAATGTAGCTCTTGAAGAGTGCATCCTGCAGCACCTGCACAAACAAATTTGAAACAAAAAGGTAAAACCAAATGTCTAACAAAGTACTGACGTTAAAATTGAAATAAAATTACATGTATGTATCTCATCTAGTTCTAGAAACCCTCATCCTGTCAGCACGCCGTACCACCTGAAGAAATAAATATTCAAGGAAAAAAAAAAGAAAAAAAATCTCAAAAACACAAGAATGCAAAAGCCCAAAAACAAACAAACAACAAGAGTAATGATCTAAAGACAGTATATTTCAAGACTTATGTGACATGTTAATATGATTTTTATATAAAGATAGATAAGTTTTAAAATTGGATTTTTTCTAAATTTCTTTGACACAACTATAACTTACTACTTCTGAACCCTGCTGTAGTCACGTTTTACTGTATGCACATTCACATCTAGTTGAAAGTTACCTCACATCTGTCTAAAAACTCTCACCTGATCGAAACGCATCTCATCCGTTTCCCTCAGCTGTCCAAGCTCGTCAGCCTTCATTCCCAGCATGCCCTCAGCGGAGTCTTGGAAGCATGTGATCCACTGGTTGTCCGTGTGATCGGCTACGTTACAGCTCAGGATCATCCTCCACTTGTGGTTGGGGAACTCGCGGCAACACTTCTCGCATCGGTACTGACCGTTACCCAGGTCGACGACCTTTTTGTTGCAGTCGGCAGTCGGACACGCCTGGTACATGCAGTTGTCTTTCTTGACAAAAACCACTGTGCCCTTAGCAGTGTAGTAATCTGCCTTCTCACCCTGACCAAGGTTCTCAGACTTCACCTGAAAGCAGAGAAGTGTGTATTCATATTTATGTAGATAAAGAAAGAGTAAAGAAAAAGAAGTATACCTACAACATGCATCTGATTGGTTTCCCTGTCAACCTTTCTAAAGGTAATGATTTCTCTACAAACTCTTCAAATATCTAAAAATTTTGCATTTCAAATTATTGCTGGCCTAGTATACAGCACAACTTGAAAACTAATAAAAAACGTATATATACAATTAGACTTTTTTTTTAGTTACATCGTTATTCATACTGGATTTCTTCTAAAATAATACTGTGTAAAGATGCTTCAACCCTTATCCTTAAAATAGAGAGCAATCCAGGTGAAAGGAATCAAAGAGGAACACGCAAAAATCACTAACTAGGGAGTCAAATTTATTAATTATTTTCAAATATTACCAGGGACATATTAAAACCATTGTTATTTGTGCTAACAAAACCATTCTGTGCTCAATAGCCAACAAGCTTTATCAACCCAGCTTTTAAGTTTATTTCAACAATTTTTTTTTAACAGGCTTCAAACTAAGTTGTATTTCAACAATTTTTTTTTAACTAGGCAGTCAAACTTTTTTTCCCTTATACATAATCGTATAAAATTAAACTAAAAAGTATGTAACTGGGATCGCTTACAAGAATTTATACAACCAGCATACCTGGAAGTCCAAAGACTTACCTGTAAGAAAGTTTTCCAGTTAGAAGACTGCCCTCCGCCAGATCCCCCTTCACTCTGATAGCTGCTGAAATTCTGATCTCGCCCACCACTCTCGAACCAGCCTCGGAGAACATGAGCCTCCTTGGTGTCAGGGTTCACGATGAGCTGGCTGGAGCCAGAGACAGACAGAGACCTTCCGTTGAAGTCTGACAGCCGCGCCCCCTTCACAGCAACAATCGGAAAACCCTGCCCGTCAAATTTGTTCGCCTCATCGCCCCACAAGGTCAGGGAAACTGCCAGGCCGGACTGGTCTACAATCTGCAAGTCTCGTTTCAGGATTTCTTTCTGGGACTGCCGGCCGACAACACTGTTTACATCGTTACAGACTTTTACTACTCCAATAACATCAACTGACGTCGGAGGTTTGCACTGCTCAAGCTCGGACAACTTAACAAAGTCAAAGGAAATGACTGGGAGATCAGAATCGTCGTTGCATGGCTCTATGACTGTCTCTGGGTTCATTGTCATCTCGTAATCATTGTTGAGGTTGCTGTACTGCTTATTGGCTGTCTTCAGAGTGCACCTTGATATGTAATAGACCTTGTTGAGTTCCAACATATCGTAAAACTTATCAACCTGCTCCTTGAAGCCAGTCATCCTGATCTCTCCGCTGTCGTCCAGCAAGTTACAGTTGAACAGTTTCCCCTCGCCTTTCGAGTTACTCCAGGTGCGAATGTTGGATTTCATGGTGACTCTTGCACGGATTCTCCACCGGTTCTGGTAGGGGGTCAGACTGGCGATGGAATGGACACGAGAGTTTGGGGTTCCTGGTGTGAGACTTTTTTTCTCAAGACTGTTGACTTGATGTGTCTGTTGGACCTGTGATGAGAAAGTAATAGGGAAGAAAAATAAATGACAATGTGTTGGTGGATATGAGAAAATATACATGTATTATACACAAGTGCTCTAAAGGTATTAATGAATCAACATTGATTTTCAGTAAAGACAATTTTATTTATAAGAGCTGTTTCTTTTCTCAGTTTCAAGATGCAATATTTAGATAGCTCAGTCCCTGCCGCTGTCTTTGAGGTTCTTTGGGAAATGTAGGTAAGAAAAAAATGATGAATCTCAGGTGAAACAATAACTTATTAACAATTAAATAACTAGGGTGTTAAGCAGGATAGAGAAAGGGAGGTTAAAGGCACCCAGTACAAGTGTTTAAATTTCAAAACAAAGGGGAGGTGTCAAATTAAAATCCTTAGCCTGACAAAAGCAACATCTCCTTTGTTTCCACTTGTTTCTGCGACAATTGTAAGGGATTGAAACAGTCTATAGATGAGGTGTAATAGACAAAGTGGTAGTAACCGTAGTTTTATTGAATAAATGTATAAATAAAAAAAAAATCTTGGAAGGTCAGAAATCTCACCTAAATTGAGGGTATGGAATACATGTTTTAATGAACACACAAAAAATGTTTTTAATTCATCACTTTTTCTATTTTACAGTATTATAACGGGATAATAACCAAACCTGTAAACTATTCATTCTGTGGAAATATAATCTAAAAAATCCAACTCCTTGGAAGGTATTCATGTTTTTATTCAAAAGATAACTTCCCTTGGAGTTTTTTTAGCATGGTCGAAAAATAACTAGCTACTGGGTTTGACTGTGGCTAGTGTCGTGTCATATATGTATACACTTAACTGCAGCAACTGATAAAAAATTTAACAGATGGAGATCTAAAAGAAAAGAAAAAGTTATGGAAAATCCAGCTACAGAGGTGTACATCATGCACATTCTAAATGATTTTTTGAAATTTTTACTCTTTAAAAAAATTACCATTAAATATTGCAGGATTTGCCCGTCGCTTTAAAACCTCATAAATAATGCAATCATTGCTGCAATTATTAAATGCAAAACAATATTTAACTCATACATATTTAAATTAGTTGGACTGTATCAAGAGAATCTGCTATACCGTTGTGTTACCCGTAGACAGGGCAGTGTTGTTGTTGTTTTGAGGCTTAAACACAGCCGCCTTTTGCTCATTGATCCCAGAATCCATAGCAGGCTTTGGTGTTGATGTTGGAATTGAATTTGGGTTAAGCTGTGTTGGATTACCAAGCTTGCATTTAACGTCTGAGCCTGAAAAAACAAAGATTTGTAAATTACATCATAAGGCCTACAGACACATTTGTTTTCAGCATTAGGCTATTCTTAAGAAAAAGTTGGGTTATAGACATGTGTACATCTTACAACAGGATCTGATTGGTGCAACTCAAAAGAAAATATGGAAAGATTACTGACATTCTACTAATAGAATAATACCCAATTCAAGCCAATCAAGACTACCATGACTAGAATCGAAAGGTCTAGAGGTGTGAATTGCAACGTTTATAAATATAGAATGGTTTCTTAATGAATGCAATTTACTTACAAAATCCCAACTTACCCGAAGCTAAAACCTTCAAATCCAGTAGGATTATCACCCTCTTGTCTCCTTGAAGTTTATTGCAGAGATATCGAGTGGCTTCTATCACCGACATGTTGGGGACTTCATTATTCTCCCACATTTTATTTAGTTGTGCAGCCAGCATCACATGAGAGTAGACATACTCTCCGTCCGACAAAAGAAGTCTGTAACGGTCCACAGTGTTGGAGGATTCAATTTTCTTGGCATTGATCACCTGGAACGTTGGCTTCTCAGGAGTGGCACCATTCAGGATTTCGAGGATGATTCCCGTACTCAGTTCCATCTTGAAACCTAGCTATCTAGATCTAGATGTAGAAACAGAGTATTTTGGTAAACGTAGATCTCGATCTTGAATCCAGCTAGATTCTAGATTTAAATAGATCTAGAAGTTGGTTAATTGCTACACCAAGACTACACATTCAGTCGTAAAAACTCGAATTAGGATTTGTAGTATTTCTGTTCTAGATCTAGAAATCTAGTAGTCTATGTTGATTTTATTGCTGAATTTGCTCAGTGCTTTGCCTTGAGCAAGTCGCGCGCTATTTCTTAGTTTGCGAAGCGAATCGGAAGTGGATTCTATTCTCCAAGCCATAACAAAGGTGGGAAGTGTTAATTACACCGTAGCCTAGTGGACTCGAAGCTTTTTCTTTCGAGATGCACATCCATAAAAAATACACCTGGCCTATGCCGATGATGTTGGCTTAATGTCTCTCGAGCCAGTCGACATAGAAAAGATGAGATGAGCTTTACAGAGGCAAAGAACCAAATGTCCCTTAATGGATATACAATAGAAAGTATGAAGAGCAGAAAACAAATCTTAGCAACAGCAATTGCAAGGCTAAGAGCAACAGTCGTATTTATTTGAAAGAACAGATTTGGGGGAAGCTTCGATCTAAAACTCAATACTGACAGGCATAGAAAAGTCTCACAATGAATAGTTTATTTTCATCAAGCCGCCTAGACGTCCCAGCTGAGGTGACGATATTCTACCAAACTTTTGCCACCCCGCTATCTTGATGACAAGATCACAATTTCAAATGTCCACATTTGTATCCCTTTTTTACTCGCCATGAGAAGAGACTGAAAACTAAACATGTATGGGAACACTATAATCTTAATCACCACCACCATCAATATCATCATCATCATCATCACTACTACTACTACTACTACTACTACTACTACTACTACTACTACTACTACTACTACTACTACTACTACTACTACTACTACTACTACTACTACTACTACTACTGCTACTACTACTACTACTACTATCATCACTACTACTACTACTACTACTACTACTACTACTACTACTACTACTACTACTACTACTACTACTAAAAATAGTAAAATAGTAATTATAACAATAGTTGTTCTCATCGTCATCGCAAACATTATATTCGCCACACCAACCACCATCATCAACATGATTATCACCATACTAATGATTTTAAAATTAAAAAAAAAAACGGGTCAATTGTTTATTGTTTACCTGTGGTAATTCACAGTTGGAAAGAAAAATAATCAGTGGTCACATGCAGTGTGAAAAGTAATCAAAACCATACGATAATTATTGTTTGACACAAAGTGCGTTGTTCTCAAATTGTAAGCCTCATCTTTTTGCCTCATATTTTTTTGACTCAGATTACATTTTTCATGTAAGTGGCGTAAGAAGAAGAAAAAAACATCGCAAAAGACAGATGAAGAGTAAGCTTACATGTACTCTGATGTCATTTAGTAAACTATTTTTAGGCATGAGTACAGATTGTCTATTTTTAGGAGAGTAATGGCACTCGTACCTGGGAGTGGGAGCCCAGATTCGTAGCCGATGTTTTCGGTATAAAAATACTTATCGGGTGTGAGACCGACGAAGAGGATGGTGAACGACAGCAAAATTTAACCTTTTGGACGGGCCTTTGGACGGACAGGTCCCAAAAACTTGTTTCAAAATCATAAGAAATTAAACATAAACTGCTCATACAGAGTCTTCAAACCTTCTCTTGTCAAGTCTTGATCATATTAATTTTAGCTCAATCACCCTATTGTAGAGACCAAGGGTAAAGATTGCAATTACTTAGATTATAGAAAACTAGATCTAGACTTAGATCTCTAAATTAGTCTATGATTAGAACACACAAGTCTCCGTGATCCAATATCAAATTTAAATGTTTATAGGTGTAATTTATTTATGTAGATCTAGATCTATATTCAGATACATAACCTGGCTCTGCAGGAATTGAAGTAGTGTCAAGAGTTTAAGGTCCAACGCCAGCACTGTATATTTATACAGGCTATATAGTGGATGGACCCCAAAACTAACGTCTGACAATTTTATGTGCTGCCACACACGAGACAGAGCGGGGATACCACGACTCCTGTCCCAGCCGGTCACATTTTTTAAACTGACCCCAACCCAACCAAGTCCAATAGAGGGCGAAGTTGCCAGGACTCGAACCACGGACCTTCAGTATCGGAAGCCGTTGTTCTACCCCAGAGCTACCGTACCCTCGACTCTGTGGGAGAACAAGATCCAAACTGAGAACTAATTTATCTAGTTCTTGCCCCTGATTAATCAGAGATATAGGCACAACCAGGCTGAAGTAAATGTATTGAAATTACTATTCTATCAAAATCTAATTAACAGGCTAGGTCTGTTTTTTTAAATCATTCTCTGTCTATGAAAAGTGAAATACTTTCTAATTTTCTAGTAACTGATCCATATCAAAATGTAATAAAATATGCTTCTTATCATTTCCCTACTTCAATTTTCAGAGCCGGTCTAAGTTACAGCCTTGTAAAAGCTCTACTAATGGAGTGACATGAAAGCTCAGTTTTCGGGAATAGTATAACTTTAAAATGAATGCAACTTCAGGAGAAAAGACAGGAGAAACAGAATGTCGAATTTTTGGATCATACACTCGGTGAGTAGCCTATAGATAGTAGGATACATATCAGTTGCATCATGAAAACATGTAGAGCCCCGCAACTTGAGACTGGAACTGCGAGCAACATTACTAGTTCCAACTCCTATGGAGGACTAATACAGTATTTGTACATTTGCCATGGTCTGCATTAGTTTAAAACATTGTTTTGACAGCATTTGATGTCATGCTTTTTTTAATTTTTTATCTAGACTCTACTGAGCTCTACTGATAAAACTGTTGTTGACCTACATAATAATTTTTATTTAAGTATTTTGCTATTGATATGAGAGCCAAAGTGTAGGCAATGGAAACCATAATGTAGCATATGAACATTGGTCTACATATGTCACAATTTTCTGGTAAAAAAATTATCTAGAAGAATCTCAACTATTGCAACTTTCAGTGAGATATGTTTCGAACATGAGATCACAAAAATAATCAAGGTGTATTGGAATAGTGGAGAGATAAAGTTCTGTCCCTTAAATACTATCATAATTGTTTCAGTTAAGCTCTTGATAAATATTATTGCAACAGACACATAAACATTTTTTAAGTTACCTCAGAGGTGCAACATTTTACAGTGTGACTTTAAGAAGTTGAAAGACTATTATTTTAAATTGTGTTCTAAATATAACAAGAGGACAGCATACTGTGTTTCAGATCCTTCATATTTACTCTTCCTTGTGTTAAATACAGAGTAATAGTATGGTGGGAATACCATGTTATCAATCACACACTGATGTCAATAAGTATTCAGTAATGCAAAACTTTAAAAATTTTGAAAACATGTAAGTTATTTTTAGATTACCAATCATTATTGGTTAAATCTATTAATTTTGATATTTATAGGGAAACTTTTTTCAACCTTACTGTTATATATGTAACGTTTATGTGTAGAAACAGTAGATATAGTTTTTAAATAGTTTTCAAGATGTTGTAATGTTATTGTAGACAAGATATGAACTTGTCATTCACAAAGTGAAGCTAAAATAATCTAAGTCCAGTGTGACTGTAGTTTTTTAAATTCTATTTTATTTGCAGAGATCTCCACAACGTCTTCAAGAGATATGACGACCATGGCAGAATCAAATCTTGCAACTTGCGCAAAGCTTTCAATGATCTTCACTTGTTCCCATCCCACTCCCAGAGTAAGAGCTCATCATATGTAAACAATGCTATAAATGTCTGGTATGGATTTTTTTTTTAAGTTTAGGTTTTATACTTTACATATTGATAACGGCTAACATAGTTTTGAGGTTTATTACTTAATCCTTATAAAAAGCTAAATGATTCTGCTGTTGTAAAGGAATTTTCGTCTCTGCTTCAAGTTCCATGTGATTTCTGTCTATATATATGTATAGCAGCACGGTGCTGCTGAACCTTTCAATATGTGTCCTGTGGTTTGCCTTCACAGTTCGGGAAATGGTGCACTGTGCCGTTGAGTATGGGAGTCCGTGTGATGCTGATCATGTGACCTTCGGGGAGTTCTGTGTCCTTGTTGACGAGCTGCAATATCATTATGAGACTGGGTGAGCCTCAGTTTCCTCTTGCCAGAATTTTCCTCATAAAAAAATTAATTGTTAAATTAAAAAGCATGATTGAGTGTTGTTTGGCTTTGATGACTCACTAATTAATTATAATAGATTTTAACCTTTCAATTTTTAAGTTTCACTCTGCAAAAAAATATATTTATAACTGTTGTAAATATTACATGAACAGAATTCTTTTTCAAGGCTATCTCAACATTTTAAATGGAGTAAATTTTTGTGCAGACTGTTCTTTGATTATTCTTACAATACAGGTTGAGTTGAAAATAAAACAACGTAATTAGTTCCCTATAAATCTTTGGGGAAAAAATGAACTAAATTTGCGATTATTTTTTTTTCTCCAGAACACCTTGTCCCCTTCCTAAATCCATTATAAGGAACAAGAGTGCTAGTGGATCGTCAGCCAGACGCTCCAGAAAAGGTAAGTTATATCCCTTCTGTTAGGAAATCATCTGTCCCTTCAAAAATAAGATGAAATTTAGAGTAAAATTGATTGTTTTTCTCATTCCTGAGTCTGTAAATGTAAAATAAAACAAAAAACAACTATTAGAGTTCTTTTTTTAAATTCAAGCGGTCCATAAAAGATTAAGACAACACAAACTTAACGTTTAAAAATTAATTAACTCAACAGAAAGATAAATTTCCAACTTGCTCGATATTTCCAAGGCTTTTACTAGTTTAGACATTTCTAATTTCTTTTGATTTTTTGGGGTTTGGTTTTTGATGATCTGTTGTTCTGGACCTGGACTCTGGTTTGTGATTTTCATCTTTTTCCTGTATATTCCAGAAAGCCTAGCCAACTTTCAGGTTTTTTTAGGCGGATCCTGTGGCTGCCCCAAGAAGCCGAGTACCTGGAGACAGGATGAGGCGATACCCTTCTTGAAAAAAGAAAACATAACATTTTACAACCCAGTATGTAGTCGTGCTGTTTTACTAACATTGTCACGTCTCTCTAATTATAATAAATATATACCGAAACCACATTTTATTTTAATTTCCTTTAAGATAAATGATTTTTATTGATGAAGATGGTTAATGATGATCATCATAGTGATTTGTAGCAAAAACTAAACCATTACAATTTCATATGGAATGCCTACAATTATTAAGGATCTGCAAAGTCTAGAAAAAATGAAAATGGACAAACTTGGGCAGTTCGATATGAAAAATGCCTAGAATTATTAAGGCTCTGCAAAGTCTAGAAAAAATGAAAATTTACAAACTTGGGCAGTTCGATATGAAAAGACTTAAATAAAAACATATCTATTATATCAAACCTTTTTTTGTATTTGTTCGTAATTCAATAATTAAGCACAATACTGAATCAATAAGGTAATTTCCATCTTTTCTGTTTTTCTTAGCAAGTGAACACCTGGAGACCAGAGCTTATTGAGTTGGAGGACAGAGCCAAAAATGTACGTCAGTTTTTATTCATTACTATGGAATCGTGTGTTCTGTTTGCCTTACCCTTTTTGTCACAAATGTAAGACTTTTGAGTTGGAGGACAGAGCCAAAAATGTACGTCAGTTTTTATTCATTACTATGGAATCATGTGTTGTGTTTGCCTTACCCTTTTTGTCACAAATGTAAGACTTATACATGTGCATAAATCACCATAACCTCAGGCAAGGAAGCAAAGAATGTTGAAGCTAAAATTTACTGCTTGAAATATTGCACCTATCCAACTTTTTCTTTTTTTGCATCACTAAGCCTACTAAACATTTCTGATTTGTCATACTGCTCTTTCACAGGTAGCAGAGCTCTTGTTTTTTGTGATAGACAATAACACAAGATCAGTGGCTTCCCTCTGTGAGATTGCGTACTTGGTTGGTGAGTTCTGACTTTTACTTAGCTATAGAACTGATCTGTTCAGAGGAAAAGAATGTGGTATAGCTGACTAAATGGGAGCTAAATAGTTCAATTAGTAGTACTGGCTACTGACTCGCAGGGGGTCCATTGGTTCAAATCTCAGCTAGTGCCTTCTTTCCCTAGAGGGTTCTTCAGGTTTTCTATAGGATGTAAAACATATTAAAAAAAAAAATTAACTTATGAAAATAGTTTTAGTCACGCTATTAAACTAAAGTTATCCATGCTTAAATTTTTTGTGGACTCTTTTTTTTTTTATCTTTTTCATTGAGAAACTATTTTCTAAATTAAAATTTATCAGCATGTGCTCAATGATGCAAAGCACTTCAACCATTTTTTATAGTTCTAGTAAAAAGAAACAGAATGGGATTACAGTTTCAGTTTGGAAATATAATCTGTATAAGGTTGAGTCATACATGATCATGACAATTGCAGACCTATTTTTTATGGGAAATGTGTAGTTCCCTGTAAAAAAGAGTTGGATGAAAGATTGGACATCAAATAGACATAACAGGATATGTTCCTCACTCTCGAGTTTGACACGTCTAGAGATAAAACTTAATTTCATTCAGGGTCAGGTGTATAAATGTATACTCATATTGCATGATCCTCTTAATCATGTTTAATACATTGACTTTGTTGATGATAAAATCCACACACGGAAATAGTAATATCTAGATGAACTTATCACAAGAAACCTAAGGTAATATTTACATGACTTGGACCTATATTTTACCACAGGTTGTAAGAGACAGATCATAGTGGTATTTTCTGGATTTGATGAGGCGGTTGAGGAAGTCAGCCTAGAGAAGACGACGGACAGAGAGAAAATGGACATTGCTCGAGCACGAAATGTCTTGATGGACATTATAGAGAGGAATAGCATACCCGTCTTTAGTGATATTCAGGTCGCTCTTCGCTGTGCTGCAGTTCACTTGAAACACGTAAGCTTTTTTGGCCTCTTCTTTTTTTTTAATTTTGTGATTTCGGTTTTTGCAGCAGTATTCTTACTTGTTTACTAACTTTTTGAACTATTGGGACTTGTAAACTAACATCTTAACTTTCTAAGGAACAACTATTCGCACAATTAGCTAACTTTTATTTTAATGATTTTTAATGGCCTTTAACCATACAATTATTAAGATATGTAATCCGTGACAAAAATCACCTATTTTTTTTTAAAGAAGTATTTTTTACTGAAAATCAAGTAGGGCGTGTGTGGTCAGCCGAAAGTGTTACCTGAATGCGGGTCTGGCTACGGCCGAGTGTGAATATTGGAGAGTGGCTGCAGTGCCTCATGGGGTGTTTGAGTGAAGGTGTGAAATCATAAGAGCAGTTTGTTCGATTTGATATATAAAGAATGAAAACCCTGTATTTTCTAATTCTTAAAACGTGCAAAAAAACGTAGACAATTCATTTTCAATAAGAGTTATTTCCCTTACTTTTGGTGAATATAGAAACTATTATTATAGTCACCAAACACTTTTCCTTGTAATCCTACTAATTTTACTAACTGAAAGTAAGAATTCTGTCTGATCACTTCAGGGTGTCAGAGTGCAAGAACTGTCTGCGAGCCACGGAGCTGTCCCTGTCAAGTTTGGCCACGTCCTTGTTGGGGAAGCTTTGTTGTAAGTCACTAGGTTCTGTAAATGGATAGACCTATCCTTTTCTATTTGAAATAGTACCACTTTTCCTTCATTAAAACTTATTAAGCATAAGTAAAAACACATCTCGAGGGTATATCTCTTTAAATTCAATGAGGTATAACAACTATTGGAAAAAAATCAAAATGCAAACCTACCAATTTAAGAATAATTTTTTAAAGTATTGATATGTTATCTTTAGACTTTTAAAAGTAATGGACTTGTATTGAATTTTAGTGAATATTTTATTTTTGAATCTCGTATCCAGAAAACTGAGGGAATCCTTCAATTCAATCACAGGAAACTGTGATGGACGCATGAGCAAAGAAGATGTGAGTGAAATAAAAAAACATACTGTTTTGTAATGCTTGCTTTTTTATTTGCAACAGATATATAAAAAAAAAATTTTCAAAGAGACAAAAACCATGCACAGCTATCAAAGTAATAAAAAAAGGCATGAGTCACAGAATTGGAATGATCTAAATGTTGATGTAATATCTAGATACATTTCATGGATGGGGTGGAAGAGGGTTGCAGTAGTTAAAGGGTGGAGCGTATAGTTCTTATCAGAAGTTTGCGAGTTCAATCCCACACTTTCTTCACTGAACAGTCAAGTCTCTAGTATCATCTGCTCTGGGGTCTTGTCACAGTATGGAATCTCTCTTTGGATCCAGAAGATATTTCATTAGAATAGATCTTTGTTTTCTCTGATATATATACTTTATATTTTTAATACAACCCTATCAGGTGCGTCTGGAATACCACTCCTTCACCAGTGCAGGCATATACTTTATATTTTTTAATCTTCCCTCTACCGCTGCTACACTGGTGTATATATATATATATATAAATATATACTGTATACTTTCAATCCACCCCGTGCTAGGTGCGACTGGGCTACCGCTGCTACACTGGTGAGTGTATATATATAATATATATACTGTATACTTTCAATCCACTCCCTGCCAGGTGCGACTGGGCTACCGCTGCTACACTGGTGTGTATATATATATACTGTATACTTTCAATCCACCCCCTGCCAGGTGCGACTGGGCTACCGCTGCTACACTGGTGTGTACATATATATACTGTATACTTTCAATTCACCCCCTGCCAGGTGCGACTGGGCTACCGCTGCTACACTGGTGTATACATATATATACTGTATACTTTCAATCCACCCCCTGCCAGGTGCGACTGGGCTACCGCTGCTACACTGGTGTGTACATATATATACTGTATACTTTCAATCCACCCCCTGCCAGGTGCGACTGGGCTACCGCTGCTACACTGGTGTATACATATATATACTGTATACTTTCAATACACCCCCTGCCAGGTGCGACTGGGCTACCGCTGCTACACTGGTGTATACATATATATACTGTATACTTTCAATCCACCCCCTGCCAGGTGCGACTGGGCTACCGCTGCTACACTGGTGAAGACCTCAGCCTGTCGTGGCTCTCTCAACACAGACCGGGCCAGACGAGCTTCTCGTTCGAGGAGTTCTGCTGTGTGATCACAGAGTTCAAGAGAAAAGTGAGTGTTTTAAAAAAAATCTTCTTTACTACATAAGGGTTGTTGTTGTTGGGTTGGTTTAACGTCCAACAGCAGCACTATATAGGCTATATTGTGAACGGGCCCCAAGACGGACGTCTGACAATTTTATGTGCTGCCACACACGAGACAGGGCAGGGATACCATGGCTCCTGTCTCAGCCGATCACATTATACTGACACCGATCCAACCAGTAGGGAACACAACAGCCAGGATTCGAACTCAGGACCTTTCGCGTCGGAAGCCCTGGACCACCGCACTACGTAAGGGAAAGGGGTATGAACTATCTCAAGTGGTAGAGCGTTGTCTAAGAGTGTTGTCTCCCGATCAGGGAGGACCCTGGTTCGAAAATGTATTTGTCCAATTTTGTTCCCTCCTGGTTGGGTCGGTGTCAGTAAAATAAAATCTTTAAATGTGACGGGTTGAGAGAATAGTCCAGGTCTCCCAACACCTTCTCGTTTGTGGCAGCAAGTAAATTTGTCAAACTTAAATCTTGGGGCCTGTTAACAATATAGTCTATATAATGTTGATGTTGGATGTTAAGCAACAAAGTCAGTACTCAGTATTCATTACCCCTTTACTAGGTAGAGCTAGAGATATGGGAATCAGAAGGAATAATCAAATCAAATTTTAGTATGGGTGTGTCATAGCTATGTAGATAGATAATATGAAATTATTTTACGTGCTAATTTGGCCTATGTTTTGCCTGTACAGAAACAGTCTATGGCAGTATCTCTTGCGTCCAAGCTTGTGGCTCCAGTTTCCTGGCTGTTGGGTATGGATAATGTTTCACTGTTCTCTGTTCAACCTTTTCATAACAAGTTGCAGTGACTAGATCTATGCAAAGAGTATCAGGCAATTTGCTGATTTATAGGCCTCATAAGTATAATTTTGGAAAGTCATGTTTATTGTGAAAAAAAAACGCATATTAGTTTAAATTTGATATAGATTCCAATAGACAGAAATGATGTAATTTTTAAAGATTTAAATTTGAAACTGTGACTACAGAAAAGATGTTTTATGTGATTTATACCAATTTTTTAAATTTCAGGAGGATTCTTAATTCCCTAAATCTACTTTTTGCAATGAAAAGAATAATGTTATGCAACTGAACTATTTTGTTTTCATTGTAAGCCTTTTTATATGTCTTTTTATTGGAATAACTTTTATACATGCTAGGAAAAGCACAAGTTCAAAATTTATGTATGGTTGACTAAATTAAAGATTGGAATGTTCAACAGTTGTTACTCCTGATTTATAATCATTTATCAAAATATATCACACACATTTAAAAAGTCAGATTTCTTTGTTTTCTTTAGTTTCCTGGCTCATATTTTAACTCCCTCTTAGATTCTTACATTTCAAAAATAAGGGAAAAAGTATATGCTTATTCAAACAAATATTTCCTAAAGTAAACAGTATAAAGTGTAAAGAAAAAAATAATTTACCAAAACTTACAACTGCTCTGATCTCCCCTCAATTGAACATTCTCCTCAAAACCTTGCTCTGTCCGACAGCCAAATTGAGGGGCAGTTCAAAACCTTGTGAAGTCTTGGAGGAAGTTTTTGATATTTATCTTGGAGGGAGCTGTGGAGAGTCAAACTGGAGAGAGGATGGGGCCATTCCGTTACTCAAGTAAGTAATATTTTTCTCCCCCATAATTAAGTATATATCACAAAATGAGCCTAGTTGATATTCCAACAAAGTCGCAAAAAAGAATTGTGTCCTGAAAAACTACAGTGGAATCGACTTAAACTAACAAGTTTCCAATAAGATGAAGCAAAAACCTATCAGAACATCTTTAATCTGTAAGTTTAGCTAGATATATTTAATTTTCACCGTTGCAACGATATATCACTGATATTGGCGTAATCGTAGCACTGTGATGACATGGGGCGCGGTGGTCCAGGGGTAGAACGTCGGCTTCCGACGCAAAAGGTCCCGAGTTCGAATCCTGGCTGTTGCGTTCCCTACTGGTTGGGTCGGTGTCAGTATAATGTGACCGGCTGAGACAGGAGTCATGGTATCCCCGCCCTGTCTCGTGTGTGGCAGCACATAAAATTGTCAGACGTCCGTCTTGGGGCCCGTCCACAATATAGCCTATATAGTGCTGCTGTTGGACGTTAAACCAACCCAACCAATAACCAACCATCCACGTGTTCTCTGCAGACGCGAGGGAATCTCCCACCTGAACCCGCTGGTGACCAAGTGGAGCGACTACCTCATCCCCATGCAGGCGGCCGAGCGAGAGAAGTGCCGGCTCCTCCTGTTCACCATCGCTGACTGCACCAGGGCTATCGGTGCCATGGTGGAGGTGAGACGTCTCCGCAATAAAAGATCTGACAGACAGAGCTCATTTATTAACATAACATTATTTGGTTGTTACCGGCAGATAGGAGTGCAAGTAACTCTAATGGTTTATGCTCTTGACTGTTGAGTATGATGACAAATAGATTTCAGGCTCATAAATAATATATGTTTTTTTTTTCCCCATAGGCACAGTAGGTTATTTTGTATCACTAGCTTTATTAATGAAATTTAATTCACTAAAAGTTTAAATAACGGAGACTTTTTCTTTTACACTAATGACAAGTACCTGGGTATTTTGAAAATCATGTCTTAATGATACCCAAATCCCTTAATGATATAAAAATGAATAATCTGAATTTGTTTTCGTCATTAACTTGTAGTGATTTCTTTCAAATATTTCTAGTGACCGGCTGAGACAGGAGTCATGGTATCCCCGCCCTGTCTCGTGTGTGGCAGCACATAAAATTGTCAGACGTCCGTCTTTGGGCCCGTCCACAATATAGCCTATATAGTGCTGCTGTTGGACGTTAAACCAACCCAACCAACCAACCAACCATCGACGTAAAATAACAAGTTTCCAATAGGATGAAGCAAAAACCTACCAGACCATCTCTAATCTGTAAGTTTATCTAGATATATTTGATTTTCGCCTTTGCAACGATATATCACTGATATTGGCGTAATCGTTGCACTGTGATGACATGGTCCACTTGTTCTCGGCAGACGCGAGGGAATCTCCCACCTGAACCCTCTGGTGACCAAGTGGAGCGACTACCTCATCCCCATGCAGGCGGCCGAGCGAGAGAAGTGCCGGCTCCTCCTGTTCACCATCGCGGACTGCACCAGGGCTATTGGCGCCATGGTGGAGGTGAGACATCTCCTTAATAATAATAATAATGAAGATCATTTTTAAGCGCTGTATCCCAGCAACTTATCAGCCAATCACACACATTATAAGGCAGTTTTGCACATAAAGGACATGATACATGAACAGCAAAGAAATGAAAAATGAGTAAATTACACATATAAATAAAAATTAATGAAAATTAAGAGGAAAAATCCACTGAGAAGTGCATTGTAAATAAGTAGGTTTTTAGGCCTCTTTTGAAACTATCAAGTGAGCTGCACTGTCTCAGATCTAAAGGCAGGGAGTTCCAAACAACAGGTGCATACTGCACAAATGCTCGCTCACTTGTCTTTTTATTTGCTCTACATGGGACTGACAATAAAAGATCTGACAGACAAAGCTCATTTATTAACATATAATTATTTGGTGGTTACCGGCAGATAGGAATGCAAGCAACGCAAATGGTTTATGCTCTTGACTGATGAGTATGATGACAAATAGATTTAAGGCTGATAAATAATATCTTTTTTTTTTTCCCCATAGGCACCGAAGGTTATTTTGTATCACTAGCTTTAGTCATGAAATTGAATTCACTAAAAGTTTAAATAACGGAGACTTTTTCTTTTATACGAATGAAAAGTTTTGGGGCCTTTTGAAACAAATGTCTTAATGATACCCAAATGTCTTAATGATATAAAAATTAATAGTCTGAATTTGGTTTCGTCATTAACACGGTGTGCTTTCTTTCAAATATTTCTACTGTCCCAGGCTGGCTACTACATCGGTCTAGGCTGTCGCGTCACACTTTGTTTGGAGAAGCTTCAGTCGTACACAACCATAGCGGGGGAACAGGTGAGCATTATAATGCTTCAATGACAGACTTCTTTGTTTGTATGTGTGTTTCTCAACTGTCTCTTGGACCGGTTCCAAGACAGACATCTCATAATTTTACATGCTGCTAAAATTTGCATGCTGCTGCTTAGACATAAAGAAGTTGTATAACAATTTCTTTTTCAGCCAATCACAGTATACGGACATAGACTCAACCTATGGTGGAACAAAGTGGTCTGATTGGGGTTTTAATATGAGACCTCCTGATTAGAATCTGTGTGCTCTATTGATCGTCCGTCTTGTTCAATGATAACAGTGGGATTAATGCAATTTATCCAAGCAGCTTATATGTATCGCATGTCCGGATGATTGTTATCGTGTGTTCAGATAAAACTTTGTAAAGTGTCATATTTGCGGTTTAAGTATGGTATGTACGTGTAATTATTTTCAGTCAATGCACAGATATAAATCGTTCAACAAATTCATTTTCATTTTAGTATGTTCTAAATATAACATTCTATCTTCATTTGACAGGACCCTTGTAGACTAGTGCTAAGAATGATCAAATAAAAAAAAACACTACAGATTCTATTTCATCTGTTGTCAGTGCAAAGAGAAAGACATGACATAAGATTAACAACTTAAAAAAAAAACAATTTTACGGTTCGACTTAAAAGCCACACCCTTCCTTTGTATTGTTTCCACAAGGAGGTCTTTATATAGTTTTCATGAATCCGTATCCCTGGTTCCACAGATGACGAGCACTGCGTTGAAAGATTACAACAGGGGACGGGTCTACCTGAGTGATATGGCCAGCCGAGAGGGGGTGCCTGTGTTTGAAAATGTTAGTGAGAGTCTAACTTCGGCTGTCAACTCTATTCGCAAGCTTGACCTTGCCTTGGATGCTAAATAAGGAAACCAGGAAGTCTATACAGCTGATTTGGAATGCTGGGAAATGTGCGGTTAAAAAAAAAACGCTGTTTCCCTAAGATAGCCGGATAGTCAAGTTTGTGTGTCCAGCATCCCGAAAAATAGTTGGATGATCATGGTTGTTTACTTCAGCATTTTTGACCAATTTTTATCTTTTTCTTTCCTTGTTCCATTTTTCACTAACATAGTCTTTAAGACTTACAATATCAAAGAACAACATTTGTCAAGGAAAAGGTATAAAAAAATTGCCATTTTTTTGGTTCAAGCATATTGAACCCAGATTATAGTTAATCTTATTGTGAAAGAATACTTTTTTTTTATTTTGAAGTCTAAATGACTAAATTTCAGGGGGCACTCAAGATGCGTTTATTTCTTGATATAATTTCATCTCTCAGGAACATTTTTCTATATAAAGGTTAAAATTTACAGAGGAGCAGAATTTCAAAGGGGGGAATTTGAACGTTTGAATTGTATCATCATTTTTATTTTTTTATATAAACTGCTACATATTCACAAAGTTAGTGAGGTGAAAAATCATATTTTTTAGAAGAAATATTGATTTGTTGTATGTTTTGATACCAGGTTCTCAGATGTAATTAGCTTTAAAACAAACAATTCCAAATCCATATTCATTTGTATAATTTGATCATCACAAATTTTTTTTCCATTAATTATTCTCAACCATCAAGAACAGTATCTTGAAAAAAATCAGGGAAAACATTGATATTATCAATACTTGAGTATCTATAGACAAAGCTAACTTCACCACATCAGCATAACTACAACACTGGAGGACAATAATTATTAAAGTATTGTTCTAACGTTATCATCTGTACATTAATACAGAGCACTGATCCATATCGAGGCTCTGGTATTGACACAAGACAAGCGAATAATGATAATGTTTTAACATTGTTATATGTGCTTTAAGATAGAACACTAACCCATATCATGCCTTGGGTATTGACACATGACATGAGAAGTTTGATGTTGGTTCATTGTCTGTTCATTGTTATCTCTGCTTGAAGATCCAATGTCATTGACACAAGACAAGCGAATAATGATAATGTTTTAACATTATTATCTGTGCTTTAAGATAGGACACTGATCCATGTCATAGCTTTAGTTTTGTTACAAGATCAAGGACCAATGATGTTGTCCTATTGTCCTGTCATTAATATATCAAGATTGCAAAAGAGGAGAAGACCAATCTTTTCAGGAGTCAAATATCTGTACATGTGAGAGGGGCAATTTCATTATCTGCCTCTCTTTTTGCTGTTTTTGTGTGTGTGATTTTTTGTTAGTGTTGTTGATGTTGTTGCTGTTGTTGCTGCTGTTGTTGTTGTTGCTGTATGCTGAGTCAACAGTGGTATGACTGATCACACTAGATTTATCTCTCAAGAGCTCTTCAGTGTTTTTCAGGGTTGTAAGTATCGTGAGACATTTTTTCTACAGTTTCTACGAGATGGAAAAATGTATGTCATTTCATTTCATTGCTGTATATTCTATTTAGTCCGAGATCATACTGCCATAAATAAATTATGTTATATATATGATGGGATGAAAGAAAGTAGAAAGATGGAAAATGTATTTGTCTTGTGTAGTTTACGGGTAGTGAAAGAGCGTAACTTACTCGATGATAACCTCATGATGTGGATATCATTTGGACTATGATGAAATCCACTACAATTTTATTTTAAAAAGATGTTTGCACCTTCTTATAAAAAAATTACAGCAAAAAATAATTGACTAACAAACAAAAAATATTCATATTAAATCAATTCTATGAGAGGGTGACTTTGACAGTTGTTTTTTTTTTTAATTTAAATCTTATACTGACTAGAAATTAATTGCTTGTAGGCCATTGCATCCTCTCTGCTAAAACCTTTTAAAAAATGTCATGAAAAAAGAAAGAAATCTATAACGTAAAAAAAATGGTTAAGGAACCTCTATCACTCGAGTGAAGATTCTCTGTATAGCAAGATTTGTATGTTCTCTTTTCATGTTTGATGAAACAAAACAATTTTCATTTTAATTGGACTGAACACTTTATTCATGTTTTCTACTTGTACTTGTGTTCCTTTTTGTTTGATACGAATTTGTCAGCCGAGGATTTAAGTGTTTTTTTTATTTTTATTTTTCCAAGAATATAAGCAACTTAAAATTTGGTGTCATTCGTCGCAAAATCAGGAATACTATTTTATGTGAGACTTCAAAGCAATTAAATCATAAAACACAATTTTTTTTTCTAATCCTATGCAAGAGGAAACTATTAGAGTTTTTTTGTTTTTGTTTTGTTTTACTACATATATTTCTTTATTTCTTTTGTCCTCTCTTCTTAAAAAAACTTATGTTAGTCCCAAAAAGTTAAAGTAAAGATGAGCGCTGTTTTTAGCAATCCGAGCTATATTTGTTGTGAATATTATTTCTATTACAAAATTTGATTCCAATTAATTAGCCTATGTTAAACACGAGTATGCCTTTATTTATTTTATTTATACATTCATTATATATCTTTTTCCAAGTATAATTTATATTTTTGGGGTAGTTATATCTTGTGCAGACTCTAGAGTGTCTATTTATTCCTAATTTGAATTATTTATTGCACGCAATAATCTTTCTATTGTAAAGATAACTTTATTAGAAATGTATAAAGATTGAAATGTTAAAAAGGGGCTCATTAGTTTATTATTTTAATGTAAAAAAAAATGCTATTAAAGAAAAAACAACCAAAAATGTACTCTTATTAGATTGCGATATTTGCAGTAAAAAAAAAATTTTAAATGAAAAAATATTAATAATAATAATAATAATAATAATAATAATAATAATAATAATAATAATAATAATAATAATAAAACAACTTTATTCAAGTCTTCCCCCTATGTTAAATTGATTAACAAAACAAAACGTTAGAATCGTAAACTGTAAAAGGACCCTTATTAAACTTTAAATCTTGATACAGCATTTAGTTTATTTTTTAGATTTTTTAACATTTTGATTTATAATTGCTGGAACTTACCAAATGTGACTTTGCTTTTTGTTTTTAAAAGTTTATTAATTTTATATAGGAATTAAATGAGATATAGTTCACAAATGGATTTAGCCCAAAGCATTAATTTTTTATAAAAATGTGCAGCTTGTGGTGTGAAATAATTTGATTGCATTGAACAAATGGAGACCGATCTTTCACAAGTTGGATGTTTCTTTGATTTCATATTAGAATAACGACAGAATGTTCATAATGTTTGAAATTATGAACAAACAAAGCAATACCTCATCTCATTTCTCCTTTTGTCCATACTCTCTTCCGTCTACGTACAATTTTTTACCATTTATGTTGTGAATATTTAAAAATCGTTGCATACAAAATTAATTTTCTTAAGGCTGTCTAGAATGTACAGATCCAATTTTGTTTGTATATCATGGCAAAAGATTTACTGTATAAATATGCTTTGTAAACGGAAATCGGGTGAATGTTTATACCTACAATGATGCTCATATTTATACTAATCAGGCTTGCCAGCAATGCATTATTTAGATTCTTTTTATTTATAATTCTCTCACACAATCCAAATCATACGTTCCATATTCTCATTTTTTATGTCATATTCTTGATACTTTTGAAGAATGTTTTATTTCCCAATCTCGGAAGTTGTGCAGAAAACTTATTACAATTATCATAGCTATTGGAAGAAGACCTTATTTGGACCGTCTAATCTGTCCTTGCTTGTCAGTTTCTGCAGCCCCCTCCTTCTCATTGCCTTGCAATTTTACCCTTCAATGTTCTGCTACGTTTCTATGACAAACAAGGCAGTCTTGGATAGATAGAGTTAGCACTTGTGGTATAGAAATAAATGCGGACAATAAATTTGAATAAAAAGTGAAGAGGAAACGAAAACGAACTGAGAACTCATTTTTGACTGGAACACAGGGCCGCAGCAACTCCCCTTCCCTTCACTGGACGGTTTTGGCTGGTCCCTCTTCAGCTCGGCCCATGTGGCTCTGGCGAAAATTCATCTCGCCATTCGTGCTTCGCTGCCAAGTCTGCTTCAGGCGGCGGAGGGTTCCACTCCAGGGCTTGCCTTGTGATGCTGAATACAGGCTTTTGAAATGTTGTGACGGATAGATAGGATGAAAGACAAAAAGCCTGGACAGAAAGTAACTTGGACTGTTGTTGAAACCGCACCCTCCATGCATGAGCCACAGGCGAGCTCTTCATTAGGGCTGATTTGTCTTGCTTCTCTGTGTCAGAAGCCACTCTTTAGTACATGTACTAGCTCTAGACTTTCTTGTAGTCTCCCCCTCCCCAACCAACCCTAACATCCATCCTTAATTTCATACCAACATGGAACTTTTAGATCTGATATCATCTTCTTTTCCTACGGATATATTATGTTACTATTAACATCATTTATTTTATAGACCATTCATTTTTGTTTTTCTGTCATTAATGTTGTTTGAAGTCATTTATTCTATAAACTTGTTTTCTAATCTTTTTACTGTAATCTTTGAATTTTTTTCTATAAAGCTATTCTCTACCTGTTACACACTATGCCATTACACTGTATTTGTCTGGTCTGTACACGATTGTGTACACATTGCTATTGTGTTGCTTTATTAACTTTGGATCATACAGGCTGTATGTTTTTTTTTCTATACCAGACTTACATTTTTTTCCCTATTATATGTTTTTTATAATAATAATAATAATAATAATAATAATAATAATAATAATAATGTATTACATTTATATAGCACACTTCCATGAACTGTCATGCTCAATGCGCTTATCCATTATCACAAATGCAAAAAAAAAATAATTGCCATTTAATGTTTACACAATACAATATAGATAAAGATATTTATAGAACCGACAGATCTACACAGAGCTAGCTAGTGCCCTAAAGTTTATAAAAAAGAATAAAAAATTACCATACTCATCAAATACACTAAATAATAATATAATATTCGACACTCATATCTTAAAAATGTAAATGAATTTGTAGTAACAGCCAATGACAAAAAAAAATATGTATATTAAAAAACATATAATGAGGAAAACTTTTTTTTTTTGACTCATAGTTTTACTCAGGCATAGGTGTGTTTGCATTAATAGGCCATCTATGAAGCTTCACGAGAAATTTTGTTTTGGGAAGAGAGAATATCTAGTTTGTAGAACATGTGCTGCTCTTACTGTCCAATCACAATGTCCAGAGTAATCTCCCCTATGAGGTCGCTTACTTCCCTTGCAGGCTACATCAAAGTCAGTGTCATGTGGCCAACTGAGTTAGTCCCAGTATTCAGGCTCTGTCTCTGTATGGCAGCTCAAAATAATTGTCAGACATTAATCTTGGGACCTATTGCCGTATAGCATCCCACCTGAGATTCTAGAACAGCAGAAGACAGTAAACTAGGAGATACTTTCTTTCTACAAACACAGACAGGCACGGGCAGCAGTGATCCAAATGTTCACTGTGGCAATTAATTTCATCTTAAAATTCTTCATTTACAAGTTTGTCAATAGATATCAATTTAGTATCTTTAGGTCGTGTTTCAGATCTTTGAAATGTTTGGTTTAATTTGTATTCTACATAATTATAGTTTTTTTAAAAATACCAGTTGATTTAAAAAGACACGGTAGATTTTTCTATTCATCCTATAGCTTGAACAGATAAGCAATATCTGTAGTGAACAAACTAAATAAGATGCGCTAAGACTTGCTCTAAGAGCTTTATGAAATTAGGGCAGAAATTATTACTAGAAATGTTAAGCCAATTTTGGAAACAGTGCAACTATTTCATCAATTTATTTTAAGAACTTGTCCTTAATTGAATAACTTTTTTCATGTCTGAGTCTGATTGATAACTCTATTCGTGTGAAGAGACCACAACTCATATTTATGTTACATGTACATGAATTTGAGTTATATGTAATAGTTATGTTCGTAAAGCTTTTTAGATTATTTTCACATTCCATAAGTTTTCCTGTTAGATATTTATTAGTTACCTGTGAAATTAGTTGACAATGAGTAATTTTATATACGGCGTAACAAGCATTGTCTTGCCCTTTAGTCGGGTAGAGAGCTTCAGTCTCACAATCTGGAGGCTGCAGGTTCAAAACCCATTCTCGAACAAAATTGATTTAGATTTTGTTCCCTACTGCTTGGGCGCGTGTCATTATAACGTGACCCAACACTGTCCCTGTATGGCAGTTGTAAGGTTGTCAGGCATTAGTCTTGTGGCCCGTATACGAAAAAGCCTTGGTGGTAACGTTGGGGGTTAGATACCACTTACTCTCCAGATAAAAAAAAAATTATTCATACCACATGTATACACCTACACATAGGCCTACTATAGCATAGTAGTCCTTGACACCTACACATGCTCGTGCACAATGAAATCCACTTAACTTAAATAATACACACAACTAGGATTTATCATGCATGTACATTGAAGTTAATCGAATTCTGAGTTTAATCAAGTGAGAAGTGCTGTATAAAAATATACTATGTATTCAGCTGTGATATGCAAGTTCCCATGTCTTACCACCCCTACTCCCAAAGTATGTGAACAAATTGAATTGAAGATTACAATAAACTGTTTCAGAACTTATGAAAGGAGAAAAATCGTCTTTTTTGCTTATACAATGTATGTGTTTCTTGAAATTTGCTTAATGTGTTTAATACAAGCATTCAAGTTCGTTTGGAGGGTAAGTATATAAACCAGAGCAGAACATTAATTTTTACCTTTAAAATTAGCACATTTTTTTTTATCAACAAGACAACATTTGTGTTTCATCAGGTAATGAACAGCTTGAAATCTAACACACCAGTGGGATTTGTTCTATTTTTAGAATTTGAACCAAATAACCCCATTTAAAAAAAAAGTTTGATAACTTCACTCAGAATAGGCAAATGTGAGCAGATCAAGGGAGACAAATCATTTTTTGTGAACCAAAAAGTTATCTATCATTAGTTTACGTCCCCTGTAATTAATTAATAACGACCTTTCTCTCCTTCGTTGCTGGAGAGCCCTTAGTTACTCTTGTGTCCTCTCCTCTCGGTATACGGAAGGAAGTGGTTACAGAGTACATGTACCGACTCTACCGAGTACTAAGAACAGAGCCTTTTTGTACACCCAAGCATGAAAAGTCACAGCCCGCCCTGCCCTCCTGTGACTAGCGAACCGAGTAACCCATGCATTCTTCCCGCGATTAATCCGCTCAAAGCATAAGGATAAACAGCGCCATTAGCTGGGACAGGGAGAGAGGCCCAGAGAGGCTCAAAGGCACTCAGCGGGGAAAACTGTGGGGGTAAAATTAGGGGCAAAGAGGAAACGTTTGGGAAATTATTACACACGTAGGCCTACACGAAGCTCACGTCGGGAAATTACCATGCATTTACATGAAGCTGACATTTAAAGTCGAAAAATAATATTACATTTACATGAAACGTTCATAGTTTAATGTCTCCTAAGCTCCAAAAAGATCGTATACGGCGACGGGACTCTAGAGTAGAATTTCAAAGACTTGGTGGGTCATATGAATAAACTGACACCGACCCAACCGGTAGGAGAATCAGGGAATCGAACATGCGGCCTCATACTGAAGGTCGCTTTGTGCTATTGGTTGATCTACTGGTCCTATCACGGCGGAATAAATATGGTTGAGTAATTATATTATGCCCTGGAGAATAAGACTAATAGTCAAGACTTTGAAGGACATGTACTATACAAAGTGCGAGAGAGAGAAAGAGTAAGGAGATAGTTAGATAGGTAGGTAGGTAAGTATGTAGATAGATAGATAGATAGATAGATAGATAGATAGATAGATAGATAGATAGAAAGGTAGAAAGGTAGGTAGGTAGTTAGATAGATACAGGGGAGAGAGAAGAGAGAGAGAAGAGAGAGAGAGAAGATAGATAGATAGATAGATAGAAAGGTAGAAAGGTAGGTAGGTAGTTAGATAGATACAGGGGAGAGAGAAGAGAGAGAGAGAGAGAGAGGGGGGGGGGTAGATGAAGAGAGCGATTCGGCATATTGAACGGTACGAAATTATTTAACTCCATAAAGTTCGATACAACTAAAAAATGCGCCAAACACTGGAAGCCAACGATCACCATCAGAGTCATTTGACACAACAGTGTAGCAAAATATGGTCATATCACCAAGGTAGGACCTTTTATCACTGAATTGATCGATAGATAGAGAAGCTCGAGAGAGAAAATTGGATGAGATGTATAGATCGGTAGATAGATAGATAGATAGACATTATTGTATAAAAATATATAATATAAAGAGAGAGAGAGAGAGAGAGTAAGGGAAGAAAGAAAGAAAGTGAGATAAAGAAACAACCGAAGAGACGGTCGAGAAAGACTGATTAGGAAGATGCACGCAATTTTATCACCAACACCAACAACAACAACAACAGCACAACTAATAATTTAGTATGCAGACACTTCTTCGTCCGGATGAGGCTCTAGAGCCTACCTCTGATAAAATTACACAAATGTTGAGAGACTCAGCGTATCAAATTAACGTAAATTATTTATTAGTACTGTTGTTTCAAAATCCGTGTTTTGCAATTCTAGTAAGCTGCTTGACTGTTCTTATAAATTTTGGTTTCTTTATTTTCAGTGTTTTTAGACGCACGATTTTTTTTTCATGTTTTTAGAAAGATATGCAGAGATAGAGATAGATGAGTTGACTGATAGTAAATAGGAGAGGAATGGGAACGGGGGAATGGGGGGGGGGGGGTTAAATCTATCTAAACAGAAGAATTACTGTATCAGAATGATTACATGTATTAAAAAAATATGTAAAAGGGTTTATACTTTTTTTTTTTATTATTTTGTCGTTGCTTCTGTTGTTGTCGTTGATTTTGCTGTGTATTATTTGGAAAATAAAGAGAACGATATCAAATAACAATAGAGTATAAATCTACCCAACGTAGATTATTGGAGGTGCAGAAAGCCTGCTGGTATAGGGGCGTGACGCAAGAGAAAGGGAAAGGTGCATGTATGTTGTGTAAAGAAGAAGACTCAAAGATCTGGAATATCTAATGATCGCTTCCAGGAACAAAGCCAGTCGCCAGTAGCCACCTGCGGCGCAAGCCCTGCATTGTTGTTCCAAACTTCACTGTTCACAGGACAGTCACTGTGGTGCGCGTCCTGTAGTTGTAGAACGCTCGCTTCATTGGCGGATCTTGTCTTTACTGTAATTCTCTGCAGCATGGCCACTTCGATCTAGACAATGTAGATCTAGAGCATGAGAGTTGAGACGCTTGGATAATTATTTATTATTGCGGCATAAATAATTATTATTGTTATACGCATTTCTAGGCGTATTCTGTGTGCTGTTTCGAGCGGTTTTTTTTTTCAACTCTTCCGAGGTGGCTATACCTAACTTTAATTACAAGTATTAGTTCATTGTACGTGTAAATCTCCTCTGTTGATACATCCTTTTAATTACAAGTATTAGTTCATTGTGCGTTTAAATCTCCTCTGTTGATACATCATTTTAATTACAAGTATTAGTTCATTGTACGTGTGAATCTCCTCTGTTGGAACAGATGATTATGGTCAAAAGAGGATATTCCATTTGAGTGAGTGAGTGAGTTGGTTTTTTTACGCCCAACCTCAGCAGCAAGGCTATATCGTGAACCGCTCCTTAGACTAACGTCTGACAAATTTATGTCATGTCTCACATAAACAATGCGATAATACGAGGGCAGTAGAATGACACCGACCGAATCAGTAAGGAACGACTTCCGAAAAATAAATTTTGTTTGATCGTGGGTTCTGAACACTCCTTGTTAGGAGAGCAACATTGTAACACCTGCACCAGTTCGCCCCTATAGATTTGGAGATCAGTTATTTTACGACATGACATTTTTATGAGTCTTAGTTCATGGGAAAACGGAGGGAACGTAATGTTTTTTGTTTGTTTTGTTTTGGTTTTTTTTTGGGTGAGGAAATGAACTACGTTGTGCTTGTTTTGTGGTATTACAACATGTAACTGTTTCCTTTCAACTACCTGCAAAGAACAACAAAACACAATAGGACGGACCATCTTTTCAAGATGATACTATAGAGGATAGCCTTTTAAAAGCTAATCTTGCGGGGTTTTTTGGTATCTTTTTTTTTATTTTGGAACATTTTTTGTCGTAGTAAATTCGCCTGCAATATTACACCCCTCCTTGTTTTCCTCCCCCGTCAAAGGTGATTGATGTGTTTCTAATGCTACCCATGTAGCACTGTTCATAGCACTTAACTCATATTCAATTTAACCTCAGATTTAAACCAGTGCACACTGCGGAATTCCATACAAAGACGTTGAATACATTCCTTGCCTTGACTTTTACGGCAACTTTTAGTTTCTTTTAGTAACTTTGTCGGTTTTGTTTTGTAAAGCCTAGATCTGCGGAAATATTGCTGATAGTAAGAGAAGAAAATAAAAAAAATCTATAAACAGATTTGCTTTTTGCGTTAAGATAAAGACTACGGTACTTTTTTCTGTGAGAGCTACCATCCGACATTTTTGGCCTGCCTGTTAATGTGTTAAGTTTTTCAGGTGCAGACCTTCTTTGATTTTTTGATTTTTAGTTTATGTCTGGATTCGGCACATTTTCAGTTCAAACAGGCCTATCTTCACAACCAATCGTTGAAGCATAAAAGTATTAAACAGAGGATAATTATTATTTGGTTTTGTTGGGTTTCTTTCAACATCGTTTCTACCCCCCTTTTTCAAACAGTAAGATCTATTTGGTTGGTAACCGATGACAACATCCTCTGTTGTATCAGAACGACTTGCAGAGAAATTACTCAAGAGCTTGATTGACCAAGCGTAGTACCTAGGATCTAGATCTAGCTCTCCAATAATTAAAAACAAAAAACTCGCATAACTATGCCACTATGCCACTCTGCCGAATATATTGAACGATGGATATTATCTCTTAACTGAGGCAGAAAGAAATAGATCGATCTACCATTTCGTGATCGGTTCTGTCCAATTCACCGTGAAAGATTGGGCTATGATAAACGAAAACATCGCATGCACTTTAAGAAGGGAGAAATGGAATGAATGGGATGAGAAGTTATGGACTTTTAAACAAAAATAAAACAACCACCCTGTTTTGTAACTAATAGACCGAAGCAATTGTCTCTCTTACCTTTTGTGTCTATAATTGTAGTCTACGCATAAAGGAAACTATTATTAATTGGTGCGTTTTCTTCACGCATGAGTTTTATCAGAGTACACGACTTGTGGGCGGCCACCATTTATCCAATTAGTATTACGAGTAGTCCGCTGAGGAAAAAACTCTACCGAACTTCCCGCTTCAACAATTTCGGATAGTGGTGAGACATTTATTAATTAACCACACTTTATTTATTTTCCCTGGATACCTAATATTTGAATTAGAAACGAATTGAACATACTAACCTTTAAATGTTATAAGGTAACAAAACTCTCTCTCTCTCAAGCCCCCCCCCCCTCTTATCTGTCCCCCTCTCTCTCTCTCTCTCTCTCTCTCTCTCTCTCTCTCTCTCTCTCTCCCTCTTTAGATCTGGGAAAGCCCAGTGGGTAGAGTATGCGCCTTCTAAACAGAGGGTCCAGGGTTTGAGTCCTGACCAAACCGAATTGCCCTTTACTGATTGGGTCGGTGTCCGTATAATGTAAGCAGCTGCTATACGAAAGTCCTGGTTCTATCCGCTCTGTCTCTCAGTAGCAGCAGGTAGAATTTTCAGACGTCAGTTTTGGGACCTGTCCACGTTTTGGTCTAAATGCTGACGATGAACATTAAGAGACAAAAACCAAGAAAACAACCAAAACAAACAAAAAACGCTGATTAAAAATGTGATCATTTTGATCAATTTGGTGATTTGAACTCTACCTTGAGGGGGAGGGTGTGGTGGTAGTTCGCACCACACGTTTAATACGTTCTACAAAGTTAAACACTCACTATCTTACAGAATCAGTTAAGCATGATAGAAGTTTCAAGCTAAGTTTTTAAGAATATAAAGGGATTTCACAAAATCAAGATGGGAGAGGATCAGAGGGATTCGAATCCTGTACCTCTTGATTAAAAGCCACTCACTCTACCGACTGAGCTAACTCGCGCTCTGGCTTTTAAGTTGATCGTAAAACCTAAAAGAATGAGATGTGACCTTTCTTTCTTTATTTAAAGTCGGGGATTTCATTTTAATTATGTGTAGTACATTCTCCAAGCTGGTGGGGATTCGAGTGGATTCGATGGTATTTTTGCCTAAGGGCCAAGCCGCGAAATGTGCGCATTTCACGTTAATAATTCACATGTATCTGATCAGAGGACGAGACATAAAACACACTCACACACACTTTCTCTCTCTCTCTCTCTCTCTCTCTCACACACACACACACACACACACCACACTCACACACACACACATACCGAATCATAAAAAAGACCAAGAAAAGGATAACAGATAACGCTAAATTAGAGTATAACATTGACTTTATCATTCTTATATTTGTTGTTGTTGTTGTTGTTGTTGTTGTTGTTGTTGTTGTTGTTGTTGCTGCTGCTGCTGCTGCAAGGACGGATCTTGTTTCGGAAAAAAACAACAAATTACTTGTAGCTTTACAAAATAATAAAAACGATTATTTTCAATCCCTTGCTGATAATGAAGTTGGCACACGCTGAGGAAGTTGAGTCGCTTCTGATCAAGAGGTCTTGGGTTTATACCCGATCAAGTCGCGTTGCTTTCTACTGGATGGGAAGGGGGTTAGTAAAATAACTATCTGCTAAAGCATAAGTTATATTATTTTTACTCCGTCTCTGTATGACAACATGTAAGATTGTCAGAAGTTAGTTTTGAGACCTATCATCGTATAATAACTATCTTCTCAGATAGAAGTCGTGGTATCTCTGCTCAATCTCTGTATTTCAACGTGTAAGAAGATTGCCAGAAGTTATTTTCGAGACGGGGGGCGCGGTAGCCCTGGAGTAGAACATCGTTTTCCGACGCAAAAGGTCCGTGGTTCGAGTCCCCTACTGATTGGGTCGGTGTCAGTTTAATGTGGCCGGCTGAGACAGGAGTCACGGTATCCCCACTCTGCCTCGTGTGTGGCACACAAAAGCCTACATGGTCTTGATGTTGGACGTTAAACTAACCCAACTACTCAACTCGTTTTGAGACCTACCGCCATATAAGAACTCCCATGTAAGCCTAGAAGACGTGAGAGTTGTTTTTTGCTGTCACATAAAAACTGCATCCGTTATCGCCGTGTGGTCGCAGTGTATGTGATGGGAAACAAAGGTGATTTGATCGGTAGGGGACAGAACCCGGAACCTTCTGATTTAAAGCCGGACTCTCTACCGACTGTGCTCAACTCCCACACCCCGAGCCCACTTCGCCCACCCCCATAATTATAAACCAACCGTTGGCTTTTCGTTGCTTGCTCTTATCTTGCAGTACAGTGTATTAATTTTGTTAAGCTATTGGTCCGTGGCTAATGTTCACGAGGTAGTGAAAGTAACAGGTCATGTTCTAGTCACTGCGGTAGATCATACACAAATTTAGGTTAAGCCTAGTTCTTAGTCTTAACTCACGGGTTCCACTTAAGAAAGCTTCTACCGGTTTCTAGTGCTATCAGTTAAGTGCGATTTCAATTAAGAATAGTTTTCAGTGCAAATACATATGGCCTTGAGCATTGTTGCAACACTCATTCTGTGTGTGCTGAAGTTAATGGACGCTCTCCATACTAATGCCAAGTGTTTCCAAGCTAATGCAACCGAATGCGTCCCATCCATGGAGTACTGTTCATATAGTAAGCTATGGCCAATGCGTCCCATCGCGTTTCTAGACCGAGTTCCAGTTTGAGATACAGAGATTTTTGATCAAATCTATCTTCATAATGACCAAGCTAATGCAACCGAATGCGTCCCATCGCGTTTCTAGACCGAGTTCCAGTTTGAGATACAGAGATTTTTGATCAAATCTATCTTCATAATGGCGTTTGATGCTTCCAATCGCTTACTATGGAAGAAACTATAGATGCTGATTATGAACCAGGTATTGAAGTTGGGGAGATAAGTGATGATGAATAGCAAGAAGCAAGTTCTAGCGCCGATTCGGATAGTCCCAGTCTATAACTAAACCTAACGAAGACCAGACTGATATTTTGGTGGATGTCGCCGATAAAACTCGAGCCAAATTTTAAGAAAAACCAGAAATAGGTCAATTTTTTTCAATTTTCATAATTTTGTTCTCCTTTTTTTTTTAAACCACATAAACGTATGTGTTCTCTGAAATTGTATCCATTTTCTATCTGATGATATTAAAAAAATTGTGTTAAGAAAATCACCCACAAAAAAGGCTTGTTTAAGAAAGTAGACGAAGGGGATACAGAGTCCCTTGTCTTAGCCACAGGAATAAAAAGGCTCAGAGAGAAAGAGAGAGAAAGAGAGAGAGAGAGAGATAGAGAGAGAGAGAGAGGGAGAGAGAGAGAGAGAGAGAGAGAGAGAGAGGAGGGAGGGAGGGAAAGGGGAGCTTTTTAATTCCCTTTCTTTGTTTACTGTCTATATGTATGTACGTCTGTCGGGGGGGGGGGGGGGGGGGGGTGGGGGGGGGGGGGCTTTAGGCTGGTAAGACATAAGTGGATTTATTTCTATATCCGAAGCTTAAGTTTGAGTGACTGCTTTGTGTCACTTCCATTTCATGCTTTTATCTTCTAGACAGTTTAATTTTCGTGGATGGTATCCACTTAGAGCGCATGAATGAATATTTTACTCTGTTTAACTGGATTATTATGACAACATATCTGACAAGGGGGCGCTAATCAGTAATCTTATCACATGCACGAATGACAATTTTTTACTGGTACATTGCACGACTATCACACAATGCAGAAATAAATGACATGTGTGGCTAATATGACCATTATCTAATGCTTAAGTGGTACATGTTTTTGTAAGTGTTATGGCCATCACCTAATGCGTTATACATGTAATGGAATTTGTAACTGTTGTTACTGATACGACCGTTAACCAATGCACGAGATAATGGCTTTTATTACTAAGACGACCAATACCCAATGCTTAAGTGGAATTTGGTCAGATACGTCTATCAACAATTCACAAACTAACGGCATTTGTTACTGGTGGGACTGTCAAGCAATGGGTAACTAATGTTTTAAATTACTGTTTCGGCTCTTTAGGAAAAGTCTTAGATTATGAATAATTTGATGTTACCAAACCGACTCTCAGGGGCAGGGGTGGTATAATAGCTAAGTCGGCACACATCTTAGCTTTTAACCACAGTGATCAGGTTCGATCCTCTATCAAACCGCCTCGGTCCGTACTGCTTTAGTTGATGTAGCTGTAAGTATAACGTGACCGACAGAGACAGAAGTCCTGGTATCTCCGATATGTCTCTGTATGAAATTACGTAAAATTTTCAGACCTTAGACTTAGGAACCTGTTGCGGGGTATGCTAGTTGTTGACATTGTAATTCAACAAATAATCGGGATAACAAGAAGAAAGAAACCAACACATTAAAATCATTTTAATAAAAAAAAAAAAAAAAAAAACAATGTCAATTCAGCAATAGTAGTGGAAGATCCATGCAGGACTTTTATTTCTTTTCCTCGTAAATTAACCCTTCACTGTCTCTTTACTCTCACATTTCTCCGAAATTCGATAATCGATTCTGTTCCAGAGTCATTCTAGGTTTCCTAATTCTTTAATATTGCGGAGAGAGAGATAGATTAAGAGAGAAAGACACAGAGAAGAGAGAGAAAAGGAGAGAGAGAGAGAGAGAGAGAGAGAGAGAGAGAGAGAGAGGGAGATATACTTTATTCAAAGACATAATGGGCAGTAGATAGTCATATCTATACGGGTCGGCAGTGGATGACTTAATGTGACGTTAAATGGAAACATTGTAAACACAATTAATTTGACGTTTGGCACATCCACGTTTAAAACACAGTCACACAAACAAACATTGAGTGATAGAGGAAGAGCAAACAGGATATAAGGATGGCTGAAGCGTGACAGATTGAGAATGTAATATCTTCATATTATCAGATTACATGATCGTTCAATATTTCTTGTCATTTTAGCCTTCTAGCAGCAATTACGAATTTGTTTTTATTCCCTTTCTCCGTTGCCTACTCGCATAACTCAATCGTCGTAATGAAATCTGTGAGACGTTTTAACAATAAAAATCCCTTAGAGATTGTGCTATGAGGCATAACTTTTACAAAGCGTTTTAAAGGGGGGTCGCTTCTGGTGGGAGGACTCCGCGGACCATGCCTTAAATCCGGCACTGATTTGTCCGCCACATTATTGACTTTTTGTAGCCGTCACGATTTTAGATGTCTTAGGTTTCTCTAAATTTGTTTTAAAATATTCTACACCATAGCGTTGATATAGTCCACGATAAATAAGACCATTTCTGAATGTCCGTTTTAAGAGAAAACTATAAGACTAGTAACATGTCAAATTTCAAATACTGCAATGGCCATTAAGTAAATTTGGTGAAATAGCAATGTTGTTGTTGTTGTTTTGTGGGACCTGACAAATGCTTTTTTTTCTTCTCAGTTTCACGGGAGACTTACACATCTTTGGCTTTGAGTTTGAGGATATCAATGTGCATTGGTGAATGACGTTCATTTCCTGAAGGATGCGAGGATAAAAATAAACTATTTGAATGATAACCCATCTCCAGGGTTTCACCGAATATTTTCATACGGATACAGATCAGGCAGCCAGTCAATCCCGAGCACTAGCTACTGAGCTGTGTGACACCTCATGGTCTCGGGAAGAGTTCAGGCCCAGATACCTCGACATGCCAGCCCGCCCTGGCGTTGTGTGGTCGGCGTCTTGCCAGACGACCGGAAGTAGTAGAAGACATCTGGACGTGACTCATTCCATTGCGACACCCGCCACATTTTACAGCAAGAAACACGCCAACACTACGAACTCACTGTCGGGTAAGAACGGCGGTGGTAATACGTTTTCAGATCTGGTGGTTGCACCATATGTGTCCCACATTCCAAATTGTATACGAAAGAACGTTCGTGTTGGAAACTTCGTGAAAAACAGGCATGATGTAGCAAATGCCAAAACTGTGCGCTCCTCGCAGGATGTTCAAAATAAAACCGCCAACAACGTCCCGTGTCCAATGGACCTACGACACCATACAGGTGCCGGTTTAACTTCTAACTGCATCGAGGGTAAAAACAATTTCTTTGATTCTAGAATAAATGTAGATAGTAGAAATTCAAAAGGAAACTCTGCCGATAGTAAAGAAACAGCACAATTACAAACAAGCACTCACCGGAACTTGTCGTTTTCCCGCGTAAACTCGCGAGCTGACATGGAAGTGTCAACTGTACCGAAACCTTCAGTTAACACCGATGTCGTTGCTAGTATATCGTATGGCGGGCGACTACAAGAGTATAAAGGGGATGAGAGCAACTCGAGTAACGACGATGCAGATAAAAGGCTGCAGCATCGTTTCAAAATCCATCAAAGCTGGAGGAAGGCGGTAGACACGGTCGTCAACAATCCTGAGAGACGAGAAAGTAACGTGAGAAATGAACAGATCTTCGTCAACACTTTAAGTCTGCCCAAAAAGTTTACACACCAGGAACTGGCTGCCCGAGTGGTCACCGCCATGAAAAATCCTCCCAAACAGTTACCCGGTATAAACCGGAACTCGTCGCTGCAGACGAGAGGCCGTGCGCAAAGCGCCCCCTTGTTGGTGCGCGGATCGATGCGCAGACAGATACAACAGAGATTCGCATCAGAAGCTTGGTGAGTAGCACCATAACACACTTTTGGTCTTGGTTTCATTTCTTTTTTCGTTTTGGTTTCCTTACGCCCATTGTCAGCAATTAGTATTTACCGCGGAGGGATTTCAAGACTAACGTCTGACAATTTTACTGCCACACATAGACAAAGCGGGAATATCAGATGACGTTTCTGAGCCGGAGGACATGGTTTGGAAACATTTTGCGAGTTTTTGTTTGGACCAAAAAGGTTGTACGTTATTTCGTTTTTAAAGTCTTTCTGTTTCTCTTTTATCATGCATCTTGATTTTTAAATTCCTTTCCAGTGGTATATTTATTTGTTTCGTCACAGTTCACCGCGGCGCCCACACACTGATCTAACCACTTTCTCTCTTTGTTTGTACCCACAAGTACAAAAAAACCTCACGTGTTTTGGACCAGTATACAGATGAAGGTTCTAGATCTAGGTCGCAAAACTAACATGAAAACAATCCTACCTATTTGTAGATCTATACCAAATATTACAAATACACGCCGTTTGACTAGCTTACCCAATCCCCGTACGATAATCTCTCGGAAGTTATTATGATAAAATAATGTTAATCCGGACAAGGCACTTTGAGGCCTCCAATCGTGATAGCCGTCTCAACACTTTGGTCAACTTTCACAGCGGATTTTCCCGCCGCGTTTTGCGTGTCACGTTAAAACATGACGTTAAATGTTCCGCCCCTTAAGAATGCAAACATGCCTCACTCTGTAACCTATGAATATAAGCATATACATGTATTTATTAACTTGGTTAGAAAAACAACCACATATATTTTACGGCATATCATAAATCTTGTGTATTTGAAATGTATATCTTTTAACCTTTGTTGGCGTCGATGTTGCGATCCATTTCATTTTTTACTCGCATAAGATTATGGAGAGGATTTTTTGTTGTTGTACCTGTATACATTTTTTATTGTAAATTATAAAATTTGATGCCCTTCGTTTCAGATGAAAAAGGAGTTAACATACATGCTTTAGAGTTTTACAAAGTCCATTTTTTTAAATAAAAGACGGGGAATGAAGTTGTTGTTGTTTTTGTTTGGTTTTCTTAAAGCCAACATGTCCATCTTGGCTATCTCGTAAAGAGACAGGGTGGGGATACCAGACCTTCTCTTACAGTGGGTCCCAATATAAAAAATCCAACCAGTAGGAATAAAGACGGTCTGCTTGATATTAGAACTTTAGGTTTCTTCGTTATGAAGGTGGGCTCTCTATTTCACCCCTCCACTTCCCCCCAAAACAGCAACAACAACACACACACAAACAAACAACACACGATCAAAACACATAGGCTACCTTTAGCCTACTAAGTCTGATCCAGCGACTTCCAGAAGTGAAAACAGCAAACAACAAATCAGCTGTTTGGTAACAGATCCAGACCAAGCAGTAATCCACCATGAAAAACCACTCGAGCATCTCGGATTTAGATCTAGATCTAGGCGGGAACAGAGAAAAACGCCACACTGATTTTACGGCGTATGGTGCCAATAGTAACACCCTATGGTGCCAATGCTAACACCTTATGCCTTATGGTGCCACATACGATCGGAATATGTTGTATGATTTTCAAAGCGGACTATTGCTAATAAAAGACTAATCTGAGTAAAGGCAACGACTTTTTCTAAAGTGGACATGCTTTGCGTCACAACAACGGTCGAGGGGTTGTAAGTATAACGCTGTTTTAGCTTACGACTCGTATAAATTTGGGAATAGAAGGCTTGCGACGAGTTGTAACATCCTACTACGTTGTAATTTCGGCACTAGGTCTCGCACTAAACATGATAAAGCAATTTGGGAAGAGAACTTTAGACTTATTTTCGTATTTAGCCCTTTTCAGACTCGGAGGTGAAAAGAGACAATAGGTCTAGACGTTATTTTTTTAAGAGTCTCGTATAAATGTTACTTTGCTGCAAATGATAAATCTTGACCAACGCCATCGGCATAACTATAGCTATCCGGTACCCTGTAACTATATCATTCTTCCATTCCTTTAAAACAATTCCTTAAATCTGCGATATCCGAAAAACAAATGTATATCTGAAATCATTTAAAACCAGTTACCCCCCCCTCTCTCTCTCTCTCTCTCCCCTCTCAGGGTTGGTTTAACGTCCAACAGTACCACTATATAGGCTATATATACAGGCCCCAAAACGGACGTCTGACAAAAAATTGAAAGCTATCTCTTTATGTTCATACTAATGTAAAGTTTGTCTTGTGTTTCTGACCCAGCATTTAGGAACAGGGGAGATGAGTTGAGTTGAGTTGGTTTTAACGTCCAACAGCAGCACTATATAGGCTATATTGTGCACAGGCCCCAAGACGGACGTCTGACAATTTTATGTGCTGCCACACACGAGACAGGGCGGGGATACCAAGACTCCTGTCTCAGCCAGTCACATTATACTGACACCGACCCAACCAGTAGGGTACGCAACGGCCAGATTTCGAACTCGGAACTTTTTGCGTCGGAAGCCGATGTTCTACCCTTGGACCACCCTGGTTGGGTCGGTGTCAGTATAATGAGTATTATTTTTAGAAAAGAAATAATATTATGGAAGATTATACAACTGAATTTAAATAACTGTTGTATTGTTGATTCCAAATGCTGCTAGTAATACCAGGATGGGGCCCAAGACTGGCGTCTGGAAAAGTCTGTTTGCTACCACACATTGACAGAGTGGAGGTTATCAGGACTTCTATCACAGCCGACCACATTGTACTAGCACCGACCGAACTAGTCGGGAACAAGGATGGCCGATCGGGATTTAATCTCGTGACTCCTCGATAAGAAGGCACGCGTCCATTCGACTGGGCCACCACTCGCTCCTCGCGCCTACAGATAAAAGATAATACACAAGTAAATCCACGTGTTATACAAGGGAGTAAATAGTGCGCTCACACAGATGATACACCATACATCGTAGTATATCATACATATTTGCACGGTATCAGCTGAGATTCGAACTTTGGGTCTCTTGCTGGTTCGCCGAGAGCGTTGCCCTGGTCCCTTAGGGTGTGTGTGTGTGTGTGTGTCGGTTTAGAATGGTTAACTTGTAACTCACTATCGAGAGTATACCTCTTTCACAGCACGGGAAGCGGCAACCAACAAGGTCGTGTACAAGGAGCCTGAGCTCAGAGAAGAGACGCCCGGACATGCGCAGAAGCCGAGGCCTAAGTCTGTCACTTCCGCCATGATCAGAAGTATGCACAGGTTCAAAGGCCACAAACATGTAGCGGGGTAAGTATCAAGGCTAGACAGATGGTTTTGAGAGTATTTTTTTTTCCAATTTCTTAATGTTCGTTGTTGTGAACTATGCTATATCACGGACGTGTTCCAAGACTGAAGTCTGACAATTGTGCGAGGTGCCACTCAGAGATAGGACGAGGAGACTACCATGACTCCTGTCTCAGTTGGTCATATTTTCTAACACTGACACAACCAGTATGGTCATGGACGAAATCGGACCAAGGCATCTTGTCTGATCGTGCGTTTCTAACTATAAGTTCCCCAATGAGATCACTTTATTTCCTTCTAGACAAATCGGTGGTAGTGTAGTGTAGCCCGTTGATACTAAAGTTATGGCATCGCCGCCCCGTCGAGTAGCAGCACGAAACAAAACTTCAGACTTTCAATACTGAGGTTTCCTATACAATGTTCCTGCTTTTGAGAAAAACACAATGAAGAGTCTGGACCGCACCCGATTTTTTACTAGGCCATTACATGTAGTACTAATGTTTCCTTTATTTTACAAGCGGGCTGCCAATCTTTATACATGTAGTTGTTGCTTTGTTGATTCTTCTGCACGGGTAGAAACTAATGATGATGCTTTTAATAATTTTGCCAAATGGAACCTTTTTCAGCGTCACCCTACGACGTAAAAAAAACTATAATTTGTTTAACTCTCGCATTTCACAGCCCAGACTTGGAAGAAACCGTGAAACGGCTCAGTTCTTGTGAACCGGATAAAATTCCGGACTGTAAGAGAATCGTGCCGCCTGAGGATCAGCGCCAAGTGGGAATCATGAACACTCTGAGCTGGAAGGGGAAGGATCTGTTCCAGCGAGAAGGGGTTAACACAGCAGTGCTGGAGGCTCTTGTGGGGTATATGAATGGGAGATAGGTGGGTGAGGGGGTGGAAGGGGGAAGAGAGAGAGAGAGAGAGAGAGAGAGACGGATCGACAGACATATCCAGTCAGACAAAATTAATATAGAGACAGACAAACATACCAACGGAGACCACCACACCGATGAAACAAGCTCAAAATAAAATGGTACGAAGGTCTTTACAAATTTGTGATTGTATCGGTCTTCCATAACTGCAAGATAAGCAACTACAATAGATATGTCGAAAATATGAATGTATTTGAGTAGAGTACACACTGTGGAGAGAGAGAGAGAGAGAGAGAGAGAGAGAGACGGATCGACAGACATATCCAGTCAGACAAAATTAATATAGAGACAGACAAACATACCAACGGAGACCACCACACCGATGAAACAAGCTCAAAATAAAATGGTACGAAGGTCTTTACAAATTTGTGATTGTATCGGTCTTCCATAACTGCAAGATAAGCAACTACAATAGATATGTCGAAAATATGAATGTATTTGAGTAGAGTACACACTGTGCATATATTTTCTGGCATTAAATCTTGGGGAACACAGGTATGAGCTAGGTGTTGAAGGACACAGGTGATTTAGCTGCTGAGGATCGCATGTATTGTATAACTGGTGTGTTGATGTTAATACCAAGCCTCAATAACTGAACAAGGATAGTTTGAGAACTCATGTTTTGTAATTCGAGAGTCCTTGTAATCGCAACGGTTAAAAATATGCAAGGACAGGGATGTGGAAGTGGATAAAGTAAATGTATGTGGAGTTAGGTTGGTGGAAGAAGGAAGGAGTGAGGAGGGGGGGGGGGAAGACATAGGTTGTCGAGTCTTATCCTGTGGGTGTGGTCAGTTTTTCAATGTACTAGATTAACAATTAAATAGTGTAACCTGCGGATTTCTCTCCAGATATGATACATATATGGCCAGTTTTACCGCTATTTATAATTCGTCCTTCTAAACGCGTTCTTACCTAAGGTACGTTTTATTTCTTGGATAGGAGAGAGAGTTGAAATTGGTATCTCTTCTCAATAAATCAGTTAATATCATTTATAAATTGTGTTCCTATTTACCATTGCCTTTTTATATTTTAAAGCGCTTCGACCTTTTTTTACGGAAAGCGCTATAAAGACGAAATTACTATTAATAATTCGCCATCTCTACTCGATTCCTATAATTATTCATAGGAAAAAAGAACCAATCAAGTTTAAAATTTAAGTCTTGTTTTACTTTCTTTTGGCTCTTCTATGACTAACTTTAGTATGTGTTCAGGGAAACGAATTGAGTCTGTCTAAATCTATCCATTTTATTTATTGTTTTTTTTTTTTTTAAACACAGATTTGCATCCGTCATAATGCACCCATAATGTTTAATACATCTAATTTTGACCACTATATTTCATCCATTTTTTGTATGTTTTAGTTATTATTTCAACCAGTATGTTGTTTTGAACATATAGTTATGTTGGCCATAATTATTCAGTATAGTTATTTTTTTTAACTATGTCTTCTGTAATGCATCCACAATGTTTTGTTTAAACCAGACGTCCATACCATAATGCATCCATTGTGATTGTTACAATAACATGCATGACTGTGTTAATCCTTTAGTTAACTTAATATTAACGTGTTGAATTATGGTAGAAACCTTTAATTATAAACAGTTGTGGGTGAATAAGAAATAATATACAGTTAGCATGTGAAATAAACATACGCAATTTTAAATTAATTGAGTTGATATTTGTGCCACCACCGTTTCTTCTTTATTCCCAAATATTACTTGTTTCCTGTGTTGTGGATCATGTGTATCAAATTTATATGTGATAACATTGAAAAGAAAGTCGCAAGATTAAAAAAAAAAGAAACAAACAAAATATCTGGCTAGGTTACATTTTGTTAACATAACATAAAATTGTAACATAACAGATGTTATAAAAAGAGAGAGAGTAAGAAAAAAATAAAGAAAGAAAGGGAATAAACAAAGACAGAGACAGGGCGAGAGAGAGAGTGGGAGAGAGAGAGAGAGAGAGAGAGAGAGAGAGAGAGAGGAAGAGATAGAGAAGACATAAATAGTGAGAATGAATTTAGTTATACACTAATAAAATTGAAAAAATTCCACCATTGAAAAAACAAAAACAACAACTAGAGATAGAGAAGACATAAATAGTGAGAGGAAAGAAAGATTGGGTAGGGGAGGATGGTAGGACAAGAATGGACCCACGCAGAGTAAAGGAACTTATTAACTCCGCCACTCTCTCTCTCTATCCCCTCTCTCTCTATAAACACTCTCTCTTTCACTCCCACTCTCTCTTTATCTCTACCACTCTCTCTCTCTATCTCTCGCTCTTTCACCCCCACTCTCTCTCACTCTTACTCTCTTTCCATATCCACCACTTTCTCTCCCTCTTTTCCTCTCTCTCTCTCTCTCTCTCTCTCTCTGTCTCTCCCCCCATAATACCAGCGTTTAATTCCTCTAGTGCCCTTTATTAGAGACCCAGCACAACTGGTTTAAGATTAAGTACTAAGTGTGATTGTATACAGTGTGCGTTAGGTAGGGCTCAGTCCTTAACGACCCTTCCCTGCTTGATCAGGTGGAAAGGTAACCCCGGCCTCAGGACATGTAGGTAGAGCGTTCAAATAGAGAAGAAAGGGAGGTATGGGGGGATAGAGAAGGCGGGGAGATAGAGAGAGAGAGAGAGAGAGAGAGAGAGAGAGAGATAGATAGAGAGAGAGAGAGAGAGAGTGAAACTCAATTAATTCAATCAAAATTTATTTTGAACATCAAATAAACTGTACAATCTTTAAAACACTCAAACCGGTTTTGATTTTAAGTGTAATATGGTAACCAAAGCAACCTCTTCAGGCATTCCATTAAGGAATGACAATAATTATCATTATAATTATGTGAAATGTTCATTCTTTGTCAACATAATTTATTTAAAAAATAATGTATGCATTGAACTGAAAACAAACCCAGCTTGGTTTTGGAAAATTATAATACAACTATATTATATTACATCATCGTGAGTAATATGATATAAAATAATATAAAAACAACTAAAACTGTGTACATGTACATGTATTTATTTTATACAGGATAACAATGACGTTGTTAAAAAGCAGAAAGACAGGCATAACTTATAGTTATGTACATTGCACCAGGCTTCAATGCAGTTCAAAACACATGAACTTGCAGTTAGCATGAAACCACAGTGGAATCTCCTTAAGATTATACCTCTCAAAGCCTAAAAGTTTATTTAATCCTGTGTTTATGTATTAGACAGTGACTATAGTTTAAAAAAAGGAAAAGGTGAAAATAGATATAGTTATCTATAAAACCAACAATTAACTTGATCAGGGTTTGGCTTAAACAGGGCTCATCTTAAACAGGATTCTAATACAGAAAAAGCAAATGGCTCGTTTTTTTCAATATAAGTCAAAGTTTTCCATTAAGCCCTTCAGGACATGGACTAAGCCAGTGTTGACTCCAGATCTTGCCGAATATAAGGCCAACAACTCATTAATTTTTGTCTCACTGGTAAAAGTAAACAAAATTGAACAGATGTTCAACTTTTGTCAGCTAGCATCATCCCAGTTCTCTTCCTCCTCTGCTGGAGTGTGCGTGTTTTTATCACCGAGGTTCAAACTGTCTTCAGCATCTAAGGACTGGCTATTTGCGGGTGAAGATTTCTCCTTTTCCTCATCGCTTTCTCCACCTTGTAAATCCTCCTCCGACGAGGAGTCCTGCGCGCCAATCAAAACATGGTTTCTGTCCGGAGTCAGGGCGTAGAGTTGGCGCTCAAGACTTTTCCTGGGTTCAAATTAAAAGATGGAAAGCGTAATGAAATAAAAATCATAGATTAATGAGAGATGCTAGTTTTTTATCGTTCCGCTTGATGAGTTGATGGTGTTAAAATTTGTTTGATTTAAGAAAAGAGTCAGATGAAAAGTGTTATAAAATAAAAATGAGAGATGCTAGTTTTTTATCGTTCCGCTTGATGAGTTGATGGTGTTAAAATTTGTTTGATTTAAGAAAAGAGTCAATGAAGGATACCATTAAAAAAACAAAACTGGATGCAGATCAAGCAATATTTGATTCAAATTCATAACAACTTAGATTCAGACAATAACTAAATCATTTGGAAAGGTTTTAAAAAACAAAAAAACAACAAGTGTGAAGTCTCAAAACAATTGAAGATATTTTTTTTCAGCCTTCTACTAGACATTTCTAATACAGGTTTTAATTTCTCGTAGCTGTGGTAAAATCATAATCGAAAGGAAAGTTGAAGCAAGTAATATGTGAGGTAACCACGGTGAATCAGGGAAAAGTCCCTGAAATCAGTTTTGAGCAAAAGTTAAATATACAAAAACAATTCTATATTAAACTTTTTCATTTCCAAATAAACATTATTATCTCTAGTTCTTAGAAATGATAGAGATATAATTTTTTTAACCTCTTAAAGTGAACTCATTGCATTTTAACACACCGTAAATAACCTCAAAAGTCGAATTTTAAACTTATGCCTGATTCACCTCTGGTTGCCTCCCATATCATCATGCACAGTAAAGGAATATTTCTCACCGCACTCCCTCCAGATCGGCTAACGCCGTGACACTGCGGTAACCTGCGAGGCGTTCGACACTGATCGGTAGCTTTTCGCCGTAGGCAATGTCCCTGTCCTCTCCTCTGATCAGTTCCCTCAGACAGAAGGACACCTCCATATCCAGCTTCTCCTCCTTGGAAACCTTGGTCTTCACATAAGGGTACTCTGCCTCTTCAATCTGAAGAATACAAAAAAAAAGTACAGTACCTTGAGATTTCAAGAAAATCAAAACAAACACATAAAAAAAGAAAAAAAAAAAACCCACAAGCGTTTGAATCTAAAATTAGAGACGAACAGTTAAGCCTCCTTATCATAACCAATCCACAACACACACAGAATTTATCTCTTTCCTCTCTTTTTTACCTGTGTACCCATAGTAAGTTCCTTTATGATAATCACATAATAATTAAACAAAGGTAACCCAGCAAGTCCTTTAAACACACACTAGTTCAGTTATTTTGAAAATATTTCAAGCTAAAAACAAAGACCAGAGTCAATGCATTTATCTACCACTCAAAATGAGAGTGCATGACAACAAGGGAACTGGTGCTTGTGGTAGAGCATTGGTCTCGCAATCGGGAGGTCCTAGCTTAAAAACCCACAATTGTTCAAAATTAATTTGTCCGATTTTGTCCCCTACTGGTTGGGTTGGTGTCAGTATAATGTAACCGCCTGAGACAGGAGTTCAGGTCTCACTGCATCGTCTCTGCATAACAGCATGTAAAATTTTCAGACGTTACCCTTCAGGCCCGGCCACATTATAGTCTATATAGTGCTGAAGCTGGACGCTAAGCAACAAACACACAAACCAAAACTGACCAACTCATAGCACTCCTGGTACTCTACACAGGCGTCCCTGGCCTGTGAAGGCTGGTGTACCGCGACATCTCCAGATGATGAAGGTCGAGCAGTCGGCAACCTCAGCGTGAACACCGCCCCCTGGCTGCACGGCCCAAGCCTGGCACTTTCTGGGTCAGACGTCATCTCCCCGACGCCGGTGTATTTCACGTTGTAGTTAAATCTACAGCCAACGTACTCGCACCTGTACAGGACAATTTCCAAAGCAAAATTGTAATAAAAATATACATAAATATCAACACAGTGCTACGATTATGGCATGAGTGAGCTTTGTGCCAAAATGCAAGTGATACATGTGTATTATTCTAAAGGTGAAATTGAGACCATCTAACTAAACTACTTTCAAATTAAAATTGCACAAATAGGTTTTCGCTTTATCTTATTACCAACTTGTGTCCAATTTGAATCAGAAATAAGAAAACAGTTTTCATTGACTATCTCATAGGTAACGAAAATGACTTATATGCCAAATTGTAGCCATATATTTCAATTAATCAAGGTGATTAGGCACAAGTCGTAATTTGAACTTGGTGAGCTATATTTAGAGCATGTTAGGAAACATGAATACACTTTAAGAGCTTGAAAAAACTAGAGTATAACTATACCATTTGTAGAACCAGGTATAATTTTTATTATTTGAAAATGAAAAAGGTCAAAATAGAGAAGTTTTTTTATGTGTATGGGTCTCTAGGTTAAAACTTATTTCAGCGACTTTTGCCTGATCCACCCTAATTGCCTCACATAAGATACATCTTTAATTAGTTTTATGCCCACTGGATAATCAGAAGGTTCCTATAAAGAGACGGGGATGTTAGGTGAAATTCAACCCTTGGACCTCCTGTAAGTTTAACATCTTGACATTTAGCATAATTTATCTATAAGTCACATAATCCAGTATCATTCAAGTTTGTTTTCATTTGTTCGCCACATATATCTTGGATTGGTCAAGCTGGACAAGTGTCTAATTTTCGAATATCTCACCAAGAGCTAAACTCTGATCGAGTCCACTCAAACTTGTGGTCCCAGTGCCTGAACTGTGACGGGTCTGGATTCTTGAACAAAACATTGAACTCTGAGTTGGGAGTGGTCACAAAACACAGCCTGGGTTTCAGGTGACCAAACACATTCTCTGTGACGCGTGCTAAAGTATCTGGATGTAGGTGTTCTATTCTGAAATTAAAAAATAAAACAATGTAAGCCAATAAAATAAAGATTTAAAACTCTCCTATTCCTACCTCACAAAGTTACCGCTATTATTTCTTTTCCCAGGACTTTAGAAAGTTTGTTTTTCTTAAAGATTGCATCAAATGAAAGAAGCAATTTACAAAAAATGATATTGCCATTGCTGTTTGTTTGTGAAAAAGGATCCATAACAAATAAATAAATAATTGCAAATAATCTATTCTTCAATAACTGGTAGACACCTTTATATGATTAAAAAACAAATAACATTAAATCTTAGTAAAAACCTTTCAATGGATTAATAAGTATGCATGATTTAAAAATGTAGAGGAGAAAAACTTACACTTCTATTAAAGTAGCAGCTTCATAACCTTGAATTCTTTTGTCCATATGTTCTGCAGAGCCACAGAATAGAAATACATGCAAGGGATTTAACCGCCGCTGTATGTAATGATGCAGTTGTGGATGAATATGCTTTCTCCTGGTGAGCAGTAGAGATCGATCGATGTCCACTAACGCAGCTTTTCTCACACATGCGGCCGTGGGGAGCAGCTTGAGGAAACCACACTCTGAACAGCCAAAATCTACAACCTACAAAAAGTATGAAAACAAAACCATATTTATCAACATGTTAGCAGACACAAAAGAGCAACAGGGATATTATGTAAATTAACAAGGCGAATAAACAGTGTCCCAAGATATGTTGTGATAAATCATTAAATTGTGTAAGAACAACTAAATTGCTTTTTAGTTGTTTTTTTTCTTTACATAATTAACTCAAAACAGTTCAGTATCTTGTGTACTTAGTTTATAAATAACAGAGATTTAAAATTATTGTGACTACATACTTGGTCTACAATAAGAAAACTGAACAATACCTGCAGAGAAACTTGCTTAGAACTATATATAAAAAAAAAAAATCATGTTGTCAAAACTATAAGTAAAAAATTAGAGGTCATAGAAACAAACTACTTACGCTTTGTATGTTGTGTTCTTCTAGCGTATTAAGTGCCAACACGTAGCGTTGGGTATATAGAGGAGGGAAGAAATGAATTCCTGCAGAAGACTCTTCAGTTTTAAAATCATCATCACCCATCTTCTCTTACTGAGTGTCAATTTGGATCTTGTTTCATTCTTAAAATAAAAAAGAATGAAAACAAAACAAACAAAAAAAACACAGCAAATAAATAAAATGTTTCAGATTAGAGGCCGCAAGTACAACGTTGTGATCGCTTACAACTCATCATAAGATTGAGAATGCAAATGAGAAGGCTTACGACATGTGAATTACGCTACCACAGCGCTTGTATGGTCCTAGATCTATAAATTTTTCACTAGAGGCTATAAGTATGTCACAGTAGCTTACAACTCGTCGTAAAAATATGCAAACAAAATGACTTAGGACGAGTCGTAAGCTGCCGTGAAGTTGTAGGCTACTTACGAGCATAGATCAAGGCTATGTCACAGTGGTTGGCTACATGTTGTCTACAAAATAAAGTCTGGACTAATTTGGTCTAGATCTTTTTTTTTTTTTAATAATAGGACATTCTAAAGATGAAACAAACCTACATCTAGATTTTATTGAAATACATAATTATTCTGGCGATTTACGAAGGTGAAAAGCGAAACTGAAACTGAAAGTGAAAAGTGAAACAGGCAGGAAAGTAGAACCGGTTGTTATTTGATTGGTTAATATTTGGGTGAGACTGAGAAAGGTCCGGTGTAGCACGCCCACTCAACTCAGAGTCTATCTGGCGGTAACCAAAAAGACTCTAGAGTCTGTCTGACGGCCGCCAAAACCACTTTAGAGTCTCTGTGACGATCGCCACACAGACCCTATCTACGCCAATACGACTCTGTCTTTTGTAGAGGATCTTCACAGTAGTTTTAGGGTAAAGTACCCCAATTTCGAACAAAATATATTACGCTATTTTTTTTTTTAAATTGAGGCAGCAGTATCTTGTTACGTATTTAAAGCATGTTCAAGTCCATGTTTTACATTTTGCTGTATAAAACTCAAATATTTGTATAGGCCCTAATGTTTCCTATCGTCATTAGGATAAGCAGAGTAGTGTAAAATGCCCCAATTCCGAACAGGCCATAATTCCCGACACAAGCAACCCATTGTCCTTAGATTAAATCCTACAATTAATTTATAGAACGAATTGTACAAAGTACGAAATTCCCAGTGTTGAATAATAACCAATGAAGCAGCCCATATCCATCTCCAAATACAGTTTTGTTTAATTGTCATAGCTGGTTAGATTTTTTCCGCCGCCTCTATTCAAAACATAATCACGTCTAATACGATTTTGCACTGCGTTTAAGGGTATAAAATAATGTGAACATTCCATCCCAATTTTGTTACACCATTAGGGTGAGGGGGAGACGAGTGGTTAGGCTTTATCAAGACCCATTGTTTGACCAGATATTCAGTCCTTTGGATACCAAGAGAGATCAACCCAGGGCCCACCAGCCCAAGCTCCATTAAGACTTGGTGGGCCAGATGCTCATCACTCCTGGCTCCCAGAGAAGTCGAGCGAGGAGCAAGTAGATTCACAGTCTTGTTAAATTGCTGGAGAACTCCCTGTTATAGAATTCACGTATACCAACTCTTTTGGGAACAATGAACAAATCATACAGGCATAAACACATTTCCTCCCATGGTCTCTTGTTGAAGAAGTAATCCGCATTATAAGATTTCCCGATGTCCATCATTTGGACTCAAATGCAGCACAGATCCAGCCAGTGCCAAAGCTCCGCACAGATGAGTAAGGTCCAGCTATTACTTTTTGTTGGCAGCCACGACCTGATTTCTTCAACAATGGTCCAGCCAGGTATTGATTTTTTAAGTTAAAAAAAAAAAAACAGTTGTCATAGATTATTCTGTTCGGAATTGGGGCACTTTACTCGATAACCACTAAAGGTTGTGAAGGTTATCTACAAAAAAAAAAGAGTCATTTTCGGGTAGATAGAGTTTTCTGGCGGACGCTACAGAGACTCTAGAGTGTTTTGGCTGACGCCAGACAGATTCTAGAGTCGGTTTGTTGAGTTTCGCTAGCGGGTGAGTCAGAGTGGCGTGTTACACCTGAATCAGCCGACAGTCAAATAAGACGGGAGAGTAGCAGCCCTTAGAGGAAGATTCATCAAAATTCACTATGCAAGTTTGCATTGAAGTTTTCAATGAGTAATGTCTAAGAAATGAAAATGTGTTATAGATCTAGATCTAGATTTTAAGTCTGTACGACAGCATTTTTTCGGTCTCCAGTTTTTCTTCATCAGTGAAAACAAGCATATACTCGTAGATAAGTTAATTTTAATGAATTAAAATCTTGTTCTCAAAAACAGAATGGTCGGGCGATATAACTTCAAACAGAGTTTTATTTTTATTTTCACCGTATTTTTATGGCGAACATCATTCTCAGTCTCAGAATTTGCACCAAGCATTTTGGGGATTGACACACCGCGTAAGTTATTTGCAACTCTTAAATAGACCTAGCTTGTCTAGATTCTAGATTTATATCTCTATCCAGATTCTACATAGGCCTAGATCTGGTAACATTTTCTTCTTCTTCTTTGGTGTATGCCCGCCTTCATCAAGTTGAAGATTCTGGCATTTTTGTTTCCGGTCCGGTTAGCTGTGAGCCCTACGAGTTAGAGTGAGGTTTTTATGCACAAAAGTCACCGCGTAAGTTATTTGCAACTCTTAAATAGACCTAGCTTGTCTAGATTCTAGATTTATATCTCTATCTGTCCAGATTCTACATAGGCCTAGATCTGGTAACATTTTCTTTTCAACATGTAGCCTAGGCTAGATCAAGATAGATCTAGAAGGCTAGAAATCTAGAGATCTAGAATCTAGGCATGGGCAAGCAGGTGCAAGTGGTACTGTACAGCGTCAGGCTTTTAATTGAGAGGCACGAGTTTGAAAGCTGTAATTGTATACATTCATTTGCTTGTCCCCTGCCAGTTGGGTTGGTGTCAGCATAATAAATGCCTTAAATATGATCGGCTGAGACAGGAGTTCTGAATGTTATCTCTGCATTGTCTCATGTAGGCTTAAACGGTCTAGGAAACATTTATATAAGTCCATGGGTGGAAGTGCAATAAACTGGATTCCTCTGTTCGTGTCACCGGTCGCAAACCTCTTCTGGATTGGATCTGAGAAAATTCAACATGGCCTCAGAGCTTGTTTGTAAAATGGCATCTGCGCCTTGACAATCCGTAATTATTATATCTTGACGATAAAAACACCTGGAACACCTTCCACAAAATTTATGACTTTCAAAGTTGCTAAATCTTTCTAAAACTAAGGGAGGTATCCCAGCAAAAATGGCTCATTTGTTAAAAAGTTGGTCTGAAATTATACATTAACCACAGATTCTATTCTTAACTAGATCATAAGTAAAAAAGATTATATATTTATATATTTTAAAGGCACAAAGCTCTCAACCCTGGCACTAAAATACTTTTGATTTATCAGATTAAAATACAAAACCTATACCAATCTACTGATTTACAAGAATAATAATTACAAGAGTGCCATATGATAAGATATTACAAAAGTGTCATATTTTGGGCCCATCACTCTCTAGACTACAGATCTGCTTTTTCATAGTTTCTGACGTTTTAAAAAACTCCTAACCAAAAGCAGGTATTTACTTTTGTTTATTATCTTTGTAGCTACAACTGGTGCTTACCAAATCATGAGACTTCTAAATAAGTTGTTTTAACATTTTCTCATTATTTTGAATTTCAGGACATGTTATAATTGGACCGGTAACAAACTTGACGGTGTTGTGGAAGGGCCACACCAACATTGTGTTGTCATGGCTGCCGGCGCAGGTATATTTGCATCACGACATAATAGAACCGGAGGAAGTCAAACCAGGAGATACAATCCCAGTGACCAAGCTGAAAGAGCACATAACCATGGTCGCCCAAAATAAGACAGATGGTGATGCCGGCAGTGATGCAGACTCAACAAGCACTGAAATCTCGGGAGTTCTAGGTTCATTAAAATTTACATTATTATAAATTTAAAAATTTTTTATTAAAAATTTCTAAATAATTAAGAGGTTTATTTTGATTTTGCAATAAATATTTCTTATTTATAATGATTCTTAATCATAGGATAGATCTGTAAATGTGTTTGATTTGGGTAACTCAGGTGGAATATTTAAAATTTTCTCCGTAATAACATGCTGCTGTTGTTTTTGTTTTTCCCCATATCTTTTATTTTTTACTTTTTTTTCTATTGAAATGATTTCTAAGTATCCAGACGTGAAACATTAATAAACCTAGACATAAAAACAGCTGAACACCTGTTTGTCAACAGAACCACTGAACAAAGCGTTCCGGCAAACCTTGCACTGGCTGAGTAACCCACTGAGAGGACGCCAGGAGCCGACTTGGAAATGCCAGCCCTTCTCCTACTTCGCCGACTACACGGTTGGGCTGAAGGACGTAGCTGCAGCGGTTGAGGACTCGGCCGTTATAAGACTTAAAGATTCTGACTGGGTCAAAAGACGGGAACAGCTTACAGTGGGCGCAAATCAGAAATCTGTTCCATTCAGCGAGGGTTGTCTTGAGCACTTCAATGTGACGTGGCAGGAGATCCCGGCAGATAGCAAGCCTCTGGACGGTAATTAACCAGCTTCGTCTGATTGTGTTGATGTTGCGATAGGCTTTAGAAGGAGTAGTTACCAGGGAAGAGCATAGAAATGGCAAAATTTCTCGTTTTGGTATAATAAGCAAAATAGGTTTTATTTCTCAGCTCCCAAGTCTGTAATGTTTTGTATAAACAAAAACAAAAATACAACTGATCGAAATATTTCAAACATAGAAAAAATTCTATCAAACAACACCTTTTTTTTTTAGACTTTTCGCTCTTTTCCAAGACCTATGCACATATGTTTTCTGCAGGATAAAGCAAAACAATCAATAATATCCCACATAGATATAAACTATAGCAAAGAATCGTACTGTTCCTTAAAGTTTACGCAACTAATGCTCCTAAATTCCTACTATCCTTACAAGTCATTATCTCTAATGATTATACATGTAGAAACACTGTATCATACATTTTGTAAGAACTTGTGTACCTTTCGATGTCTCTGGGATAGAAGTATTGTCATTTTATATTAGGAATACACCATGGTGTTATGGAGTCCCAGTTATAATACCAGATTCCATCAGATCTTTTTTTATCACTTTACAGTGCAGTCCATGCTGATTCCCCCCACGACGAGACTTGCCAATATTACAGATCTGAAACCTGAAACGTCCTACAGGCTCTCTGTCATTGCCGTGTTTAAGTCTGACACGGAATTGAGCGGACACCCAAATATATACATAAGAACTAAGTCATCAAACGAAACTGACGGTTGGTATACTTTTTGCTTTCTATCTAAAAAAAGAAGCTTCTTGATCTTAACAAATATGACGAAAACAGACAAAGGGGTGAAAACACACTTTTTACGTTAAGAGCTAATTTGCTAACATCATAACGAAAATAAAATAAAGTACGTTTTTATTGCTATCCTGGAAGCTGTGTTAACAAAAGTTTTGTGAAATTTCAAGGAATATTTTTATTTTGACGATGGAAGTATGTCGACACTAATATTTTACTTGAATTTCGTAAATGGATTTATAAGGCAAGAAAATTAATTTCTATTCAAAATATCTCATTTCTGGTGTTTTTTCACTGTAATATAATGTTAATACTAAATGTGTGTCTTTTTCTTAGTTTGAAGAACATTTTTTAACATTCAGTTAGAGGAGTAAACAAATAATGTCAAAATCAGTATTTTGTGTCAGCAATTTACTTAGGTCTAATTTAGATCTGAATTTCCTAAATTTATCTAGACATGATTATTCTGTATTTGAATCAATGAATTGATGTCTCGATCTAAAGATGTAGTGAAAAATATAAATTCAAACGTTAGTGATCATAAAAGAAACGTCCCCTCCCCTGCACACTTATTTTGTCCAGAGTGTGAATGCGAATGGCCTGGAACATCCGGCGAATCGCTGACGTGCGACACCTCGCCAGGGGCGAAGTACTGCACCTGTGACGAGGGCTATGAGGGAATGTTCTGCGAGAGATGTGCTCCAGGATTCTACAGAACTGCTCCACACTTCCCCTGCCACGCCTGTCCCTGTAACATGCACGGCGCCAACCGCACCACCTGCCAGTATAGTATGTGAATAGTTTGTGTGTTTGGCATTTGAGTTTTAGGGAAAGGGGTTTAAGGTACATTTTCTTTTGTTGTTGGTTTTTCCCCCCGTCTTTGCTGTGGCATAGATATCATAGGGTGCAAAGCCTGGGTTACAGAACTAGATATACGTCTTTTCATCTGGTGTCTTGATTTATGTGTCACGGGTGGATCATGGGCATCCTAGTTTTAGTTCTATTGAAACATGTTAGAACACAAACTCTGTAATACATCATCAGGTAAAAAATTTTTGTTTTTATTCTTTCTAGTTCTTTAAGCTTTTAAATATTCAAGATCTTGGTCCTCCTGATATGAAGCTTGTATTGGACAGTGGAAGAAGAGGATGATTTGTTATTCTAATTGTTATTCTTCTTTCCTTATGAGTTTTCAAAAAATGCGATTTCCTGTGCTTCACAGTTGAAGGTTTCCTCAAGTGTGATGCTTGCGAAATAGGCTACGAGGGAACGATGTGCCATAGGTGTTCCAGGGGCTTCTACCGCTACCGCAAGTACTGTGTGCCCTGCCACTGCAACGGAAACACCCCGAAAGATGCCCATCAGATGTGTCTACCCTCTACCGGTGTGTAAAAGTCAAAACCAAAATGAGTTTGGGCCTGAGAAAAGTTAGGCTCAGGATCATTAAGGGTTTTTTTTTTCTTCTTATAGATGCCTCATTAAAGTTGATTTTATTCTGAATAATCATGCAAGACTTTTAATTCTATATCAAATATCTTAATGTTTCATTGAACTGTGCCTTATGTAAATTAATCAAAGTCAGTACTAACTTGATGTTATTTGTTTTTAAAGCCAATAATCTTTAATTGGTCAAGCCTCCGAGACATGTGTCTAATTTTATTAAGGGTAGGTGTCAGTATTATCTGACAGGCTGTTATTGTCTTGTGCCCCACATGTTCATGGGTGGGAGGGTGGTTTAAATTCCTCTTTATACATCCATGCAAGACATTGAAAAACAACTACGCTTCAATTTATTGAAAGAAAAGGGAAATGAATGTCCTCATCTCAAGTATTCAATGACTCAATGTAACAAACATGTGATATCAAATCTAGATCTAGGCCTAGTTCAAAGTTGAGGATATAATGTGAACACTAGTCTATAACACTACAACTTCAATGTATATATACACCGCTGTTACGCTGTTATATATATGACGACCTTGCTTCTGATCTCCGTTTTTGTCCAAAATTCTGCTTAAAAATACGAAGTTAGCCAAGGCTGAGCCCAGTATTTTTTTGCTCCCACCCATGCATGTTAGGGGTCATACAGAGCACAACAAACATGAAGCAGTGCTATGATGGTCCTTGAGTCACACATAGTATCTGGATTTACTTCAGCAAAGAAGCAACAAACAAAAAACAACAAACCCTATTAAAATCAATAATTTACACTTCAACTGTCTATGAAATTTCTACCTTTATCTTTTCGTTTGTTTCAGGTATGTGCAGAAGCTGCCAGTACAACACAACAGGCTTTCACTGCGAGTTCTGCCTGAAGGGATACGTAGGCAGTGCCAAGAGTTTCAAGAAGTGCGTTCTGCCAGAAGACGCAGTGGGGCTGAATATGCCAGGCAGCGCGGACGGACTGTCCGAAAAATCTGATTCCAATACGTCTGGGCTCTCGGCCGGCTTGATCGTCACCATCACGATGCTGGTGCTGCTGGCCATCGCTGCCGGAGGCTTCCTCGCCTTCCGCAGGTATCGAACCTGGAGACGCCGCAAAGGGCCCGCCTTCTGGACTGTGGGCATGAGCCCTAGCGGAGATGCCGTGGACATCAGCTCGGTTCACAATCCTGACGCAAGGCTGGACGACGAGGACGACGACTACAGGGGTGATGGGGTGGACGGCGGCGATGTCAGGGAGGGCCGGGGCAAACAGAGCAGCAAGTACCTGAGGCTCGTGGAGGACGCATAGGATGGTGGTTCGTGTGTAGGGGGAATCATGGGTGTGTATAGCACGTGTGTAGGGGGAATCATGGGTGTGTATAGCATGTGTGTAGGGGGAATCATAGTGTGTGTGTAGGGGAAATCATGGGTGTATGTAGGGGGAATCGTGTGTGTGTGTGTGTGGGGGGAATCATGGGTGTGTATAGCACGTTTGTATGGGGAATCATATGTGTGTGTGTAGGGCAAATCATGTGTGTTTGTATAGGGGGAATCATATGTGTGTGCAGGGGGTAGGGGAAATCATGTGTATGTCTAGGGTTGATGGTGAATCATATGTGTGTGTAGGGGGAATCATAATGTTGGATGTGTGTAGGATGCATGGTGAAGCATATATGTGTCTGCTGTGTACTATATGTGTGTATGGTGATATATATATGTGGGCAAAGTGTAAAGAGTATGCAATGATGCTAATTTTCTCTAACTATGGATTTTCAGTACAAAAAATAGAAGTTGACGAGTCAGACTTCAGTAGAGGTAGGTCAAGGGGTTATGTTTTGTGATCTAAAATTCTATGCCGCTGCCTACAAGATGCCCAATATAAAAATTTTAAGTCTTTTTTTCATTAACACTATAGTTGGTATCAGTTTAATGCTTGGCTGTTGTTGTTGTCTTGTCTACATCTTTGCCTCTTTGTTGCTTTATGCCTTTGAAACTTTCCAGGAGTTGTAAAGTGCCTTTCTGTCTGCCCCTGTGACACTGTTTTATGTTGATGCTCATAAATGTTGCCAGACCATTGAGGCATGACAACAGTTTACATATATCCACATTGTCTTTAGTCCCGGCTCTTACTCAGGGTCTCTCAGCTCAACCTGCTTTTGCTTTACAGGAGTGTGGCTGTTTCTTAGGCAAGGCGTAGAAAAATCTATGTTAAAAGTGAAAAATAGCACCACAAGTTTTCAGTTATTGTTTTTGTTGTTTGATTTTTTATCAGTGTGGTAGAGGCCTAACCAGTCAGGCATAACTTGTTTCTCTTGCTGTAATTTATTGATGTATTTATTACTAATCCCTGGTTTCTACAAACAGTTTTTGTTATGATCGTTCTGAGCTTATTTTGCAAGAATCCACACACACACACACAAATACGAGAATTATTTCATTCTTCATTGATTGATATTATTTTGTTTTTCCAAGATGAAGCACCATGCTCTATGTCCTATATTTTTTGGGGTATTTTTTTTTAAATTTAAATCTTTGTAACTTTGATCTTCATGCTTATTGATCTTCTTGCATGACCAAGACGAGAGAAGCATCTTGAACAGCGGAAAACTCACTGCTACTGTTCCCTCTCTTGCTACTGCTATGAGAGCCCGGCATTTCAGTTGGTAGAGCATGCAGCGTCTAACCAGGAGGTCCCTGGTTTAAATCCCAATCAGATCTCTTAGCCTCTCAATTGTGGGATGGGTGTCATACAAAATTTATTGGCTGAGGTTGAAGACCTGGTATCCCTGCTGTGTTTGTGTGTGGCAGCACTTACAAATTAGTATCAAGTCTTGAGAATTGTCTGCGGGATAGACTAGTTGCTGACAAAAGATTTCACAAATGAACCAACAGATATAGCAATTGTGGTCTTGCGGGTACCACTATTTCTGTCTTGCGATAGAACTTTCTCTCCGTATGTAGAACATTTATATTTATTCCATTAAGGATTCTGTTGAGACTTTTAATAACTCAGACTATTGAAGTTAAGATCTTATGGCAGTTGTTTTTTTTCTATTCTGCTTGTGTCTATGCATCTACGCACATTTTTGCTTTTTACTATGTAATTTTGCTCTGCATGGTAGGGTTGATTTTTTGGGTTGTTTTGTTTTTGTTTGTTTATTTATTTCTCATGTTTTGAAGAAACATACAGGTCTGAAAAATAACTGCTTGCTTTAAGAAAAATTTAATATGTTTAATATATATTGTTCACCATCTATTCATATAATACCTGTATACCAATTTATATCACTTTGTAATCTTTTGATACTATTTTTGTGTTTCTATGTCTGAATTTGGCAGCAGGTTGTGATTCTAATTTTTTTAATGGCTCCTTTGGGCTATTCAATATATTTTTGGAATGAAGGGAGCAAAGAAATGTACTTTTTCTTATGTTCTATTATGATCACGCTAGAGCAAACAGGATCCTAACTTCAGTATAAACATAGATAGATAGCTTTCAATTTTTTGTTGCTTTAATGTCATTTATTTGCCTTTGGTATAAATATATGATGCAACCAGAGAGCAACCAATCAAACCTAGGCAATTTTAACCTCAATTTTAACATCATCTAAAAAGATAGCTGATATTTTATGTATTAAAAGTTTTGTATTTGTAGCAACATTGATTGTCGAGCAAAATTGGTATTGCAATGCTGTGACTTGCCAGCCTCCCTATCCCCGTACAATGAATTATATATTACAGAGCTTTGTATCAAGACAGTGTTAAAAAATCAAGTAATATCTGCCGTGAGCCAATATTTTGATACCCCATTGCTGTTACAAGTTATTACATACAGAATACAGAAATCTTTATTCATCCCTCAAGTGGAAATTAAATAAACATGTCTCTAGTGGTAGCCTGGGCTTGCAATTAGGGAAATGTTGCCACAAGTTTTGAGCTTAATTTGACGTGTGCAGAATGGGTCTACAATTTATTAACTTTTCTTACTGTCTTGTTATACATCTATCCCACCCGTATTATATCTATATTCCAGTTTTATAACTCCTTTCTCACTAAATATTAGAAGATTTTTTGTTGTATTTTTAAAAGAATTTACAGCAGTTTTCAATTTTAGAGAGATATTTTTATTTCATCTTTGGTATTTGTTCTATTTGAAGATATTTTTCTTTTTTTTCATATACTCTTTTTAAAGATTGTTTTTATATTTTGTTCCACACTATTTTACAATTTTCATAAAACATGTATTCTTAATTTTATGTTAAAGATTCTGTACCAGTTTGTTTTTCCCTCACCGTGGATTTTTCTATGTTTATTTGTTATTTTGCTTCGTAAAGATGGAATTGAATCTCAAAGCAAGATACCTAGAAAGTCTTTTAGTGGGACTATCTATTGATGGATTTTGGACTTATTGATATTTTGATTCCTTGGAAGAAATACGCAAATATGTTTGCAAGAGTATCTGATTGAAGTTCTAACTCCAACCACTATTGAACTTGATGCGTCTGAACTGCTTCACGAGGCTCACAAGCATCCAAAAAGGAAAAAGATTTTCTATCCTAGTTTACAACTAAAAAAGAATCTTTTTTTGTTTTTACTCTTTTTAGCCAAACAGTTCTACCAATAGCATAAACCTTATTTTGTTTCTCACACAAGCATCGTAACCATTCACCATCATTCCTATATGAATAAATTGAGGGAAAACAAGACCTGTCACATTTTACATAACTATTTGCATAAAACTGTGTAAACAAAACTGATAGCAATAAAATTGCAATTGTTTTTCTTCCTTTTCATCATTTTTTATGGGTGGGATGGGGGATTTTTTGTTTTTTCTTGCCACAAGACTTATCTTCTCCCAAAAAAAAAATGTTCTGTTTTTCTCTTACAAACTTGTTATTTTGGTTTGAATGAAATAATACTGATGCTGTCTTTCTGTTGTTGCCTAAGGATACTCACATGATAATACATTTTGTTCAGTTTCTCAGCTGCCATGCCTCCTCTTGTTTATTGTTATTCTTTTCCCCCCCAAAATTTACCACATGATGCAACCAGAAGAGACAATGTTCTTGTTGGTCAAAAGGTACATCCCCACCTATCCCGGTTGAAAACCACTAACGGTTTTTAAAAAATGTCCAATTTTGTCCTCTAGTGGTTGGGTTAATGTCCCACTGCGCCTGCACGTAAACTTGTCAGAGCTTAGTCTCGGAGCCTCTTCACAATATAGTTTATATGGTGCTGATGTTGGACGATATGCATCAAACAAACAAACAATCTGGCACACCTTTCAGCGAAAATTATTGTGACAAGTGACAAAATTGATTTCACAGCAATGTTTATATATATACATGTATATTAGTCTATAATGTTCTATAAACATCATATTTGTTTAAATTTTTGTACATTTTTTTTAAAGGCCATTTTCACATCGCATGACTTGTGGCTTATTCCACGCGTGTACACCATGTATTTTAAGGGTAATTTCTGTATAACTCTTGCTGGATTGAAAATTTATTATTTATTGGTTCTAAGTATGGGGGTGGGGGGGACAGTACAATGCCAAAATGTTCTGACACAAGTGCACTGCAGCGTGATGTGAAAGGGTTATGGAGCAACCTCTGAGGCTGAGACATAGGGCAGATTTCAATGACTGAAGATTGTACATGCTCAGTCTTTCAGAGGAAAATCATTATAATAACAAGGTGGATGCTGCAAAGTGGTGTAGACTTGTAGGTGTAATAATCATATTTATTTGTAGAAGAAAAAAAAATGTTAACTTTTTCATTCTCCAAATTAGTGGCTGTTCATAAATAGTCTTTTTTTTTTGTTGATTTTGCCAGGTCTGAATTCTAACTTACTTCTTTTGTATTCCTCATGTTTTATATCTACTCATATTTTTGATATTTCATTTTGATATAATTACACAATGGTATTCGTTGACTTGTTGACACATATCCACGACAGTATATCATTATATTGGACAACTGATAAAACACATTTAGTTTTTAAAATAAGTTTTTTTGTTTTGTTTTGTTTGCTGTTTCTCATCTCCATTTCCATTTTTTTTTTATTTTATTGAAAACATTTGTTTAAAACTTGTGTATATCTTTTTATTTCCGAAGAATATTACCCAATTCATAACATCAACCACGAACAAGGATGAAAGTTTTTTTTGTTTTTTTGTCTTTGTATTGATTTGTCTTTTTTTTTTTTTATAACTCCTTTATATTACGCAGAACTGGTCCAGACTTTGAACTTTTTGTTTTGATATAGAATTAGTTGCTTCTAGTGTGTGTGAAATCTATGAAATTAAGCTTTGCTTGCCTCTAGTATGTTTTCCATTCTATGTTTTTTACCAGAACTTGTTTTTCTCATGTTGAAATAATGAAAATGTATTGGCTTTACAGTTGTCCGTATTTTCTATGTATGTTTTTTTCGATCATATTCCCCCCCCTCTCCCTCTCTCTTTCTCTCTCTCCCTCCTCCTCTCCCTCTTCCTTTTTTTTCTCTCTCTCTCTCTCTCTCTCTCTCCCCTCTCTCTCTCTCTCACTCTCTCTCATCAGCTTCATTTGTACACAAGTACATATGACTCTAAATCTTACATTAATATTACTAGTTGAGAACCCACGAAATGAATGGGCATTGTGGGATGGGAAAAGCTGAAGGATTATAGACTGAATCTGATTTTGAACATAGAACTAGATCTGGAGTCCAGATTCTTAACTTGGTTCAGCTTTGTGCGCTTAACGTTTACATGTATTTTGATCAGCCAACTTACGATTTCTTTGTTGTTAAGGGAAGGGGAGGAAGCAGTTGTATCTGTTCATATTTTTGTAATTAATTTTTTATTTGTTTGTTTTGGGCAAATTGTGGTAAAATTATCCATTTTTCTTCAAATAAATGTGCCCCTGCAAATCTGCAGTCAAAATACCATCTACATGAATAATTTTGTGCGGTTTTAGAGATTTGGGGGATTCAAATATTTTGGTCCTAGCTCCATTATATTACATTAATTTTGTATTACCATTTATTGAAACATATCGGTATGTTATGGCTTCGCCAAAAATTCTGCGTCCTGATCCTTCTATGCAATATAATTCCACCAAACTTTTCCTTAAAAAAAAAAAAAGATTTCAGAATGATGGTTGTTTTTCTTTTCCTTCAATGCACTCTGTTCGTTCATTAAAAAAAAAAAGAGAGAAAATTGCTGCGCACAAGATCTGAAAGAGTTTTGATTTGAATTTTTTATTTACCTTTTTTTATATTATCATATATATTTAAATAAAAACTGCTTTATTACAAAACATTCAAAGAACTTTTAAACATTTCTCTCTTCATTGTTGTATTGTGTTCTTTTTGTATGTCTGGCACACAGTGTCCCATGTCTGATTGAGAAGTGAATTTGTTTGACAGACTTTTGACTCCATTGTTTAGGATCCATAAAAACATTTTCATTTCTTACCTCTGTCATTGTATTATTATTTTGTAATATCACTTACATTATACATGTCATGCTACATGAAAACCACCAGTATAAAAAACCTCAGTTCCATTAATTCCCAAAAGATATTTTGATGCTCGCAGTCATAAGGCTTGATGTGCATAATCGAAGAGTGCCTAGTGGTCCGCTGCCATGTGAGAGTTCATAACTCCTTATAATACTTGAAACGACAGCATTAAAAAAAATCCAAGAATAGTTTTCTACAATGCGATAACCAGGGGTTTCAAGACCAGATGTTTTGAGACGGTGGCCAGTAAGCTAGTCATATTTTCATCATCTCGTTACAAAGTACTTTTAAAAAGGGACATCTCAGGTTGCAGTTAAAATGATTTTGATGAAATAAAATGAAGGGGTCAGTGCAAAAAGTGCTTGAGTGCTGTTTGTCATAGGAAGAGCTTTAATTTTTCCTGCCGTTGATACTGTTGGGTGGATTAGATAGCTCCTGATCCCTGCCTGCTACAAAACAGCTTGAAAAAGCTCAGGGCAGCCCTCTAGGGCTGAGGCTCTAGCATTAAAGCTCTGGTAGGGAGGGAAATCGCCAGGGCTCGAACCACAGACCTTTTGCATCAGAAGATGTGTTCTACCCCGGGGCCACCACGCCCCCTCCCCCCCAACCCTGGACCCTCCAAATGTTTCACTCAGAGATGAACGGAAAACCCAGCGATGCCTATATTTAAAAATATTCCAGTGGGAGGTTTCAGTGGCTAACCCTGGTAACCATGGACCACGACACAAATGAAAAAAGTCAATCTTTCTTTTTTTCCCTTTTTATTTATTTATTAATTATTTTTTTTTAATGTTCCAAACAATGTAGCCCGTGACATGTGTAATGCGATGGCAGCATGAGAAAGAATATTACATGAGCAAAGTGATTATTCATATGCATAGTTTTATTATCAAACGTTTTTTTTCTTTCGTTGAGCCAGTTGTTTTTTCAAGAATATCGACTCCCTACATGGGGTTGAAGAATATAGACTCCCTATATAGAATTTAAAATATACTCATACATATTTAAAGTTAAAGAATATGGACTCCCTATATAGAATTTAAAATATACTCATACATATTTAGAGTTAAAGAATATGGACTCCCTTTAGAGAGATAAAGAATATAAACTCCATATGTAGAGTTAAAAAATATAGACTCGTCCATATAGAGCAAAAAAATATAGACTCCATATATAGAGTTAAAAAATATAGACTCGTACATATAGAGCAAAAAAATATAGACTCCCATATGTAGAGTTAAAGAATAAAAACTCTATAGTATATCGACTTCCCATATAGAGTCAAAGAATATTGACTCCCTATACAGAGTTAAAGAATATAGACTCCCTAGATAAAGCTAAAAAATATCAATTACCCTCCAAATGTTTCACTCGGAGATGAACGGAAAACCCAGTGATGCCTATACTTAAAAATATTCCAGTTGGAGGTTTCAGTGGCTAACCCTGGTAACCCTGGACCGCGACACAAATGAACAAAGTCAATCTTCTTTTTCTTCCCTTTTTATTTCTTTTTTCTTTTTCTTTTTTTTAATGTTCCAAACAATGTAGCCCGTGACATGTGTAATGCGATGGCAGCATGAGAAAGAATATTACATGAAAAAAGTGGTTATTCATATGCATAGTTTTATTATCAAATGTCTTTTGTTTCGTTGAGCCAGTTGTTTTTTCAAGAATATCGACTCCCTACATGGGGTTGAAGAATACACACTCCCTATATAGAATTAAAAATATACTCATACATATAGAGTTAAAGAATATGGACTCCCTTTAAAGAGATAAAGAATATAAACTTCTTATGTAGAGTTAAAGAATATCGACTCCCTTATAGAGCAAAAGCATATAGACTCCATATATAGAGTTAAAAAATATAGACTCGTACATATAGACTAATAGAGCAAAAGAATATAGACTCCCATATGTAGAGTTAAAGAAAAAAAACTCTATAGTATATCGACTTCCCATATAGAGTCAAAGAATATTGACTCCCTATACAGAGTTAAAGAATATAGACTCCCTAGATAAAGCTAAAAAATATCAATTCCATATATAGAGTTAAAGAATATAACTTCCTATATAGAGCAAAGTAGAGTCAATTTGGTTTAACGTCCAACGTCAGTACTATAAAGACTATATTGTGGATGGGCCCCAAGAAAGACTCCCAATATACAGCTAAAGAACATCGACTCCCTTTATAGAGTTAAAGAATAACAAATCCCCATATAGATTTAAGCATATAATTATACTCCATATAATCACTGGTATACAATTTTGGCGCAAGTAATTTTCATTACTTTTGAAATAATCTATAAAAACTTTTATTTTCTTAAACTCAACACATTTTTCTCATGAGATAAAGCAAAAACGTATTACGTAATTATTAACCTGTTTTTAATCTGGAAGTTTAGTTGGATAGGTCTCATTTTCACCTTTACAATGATATAATGTATCGCTAATGTATCTTTGGCGTAAGTCTCACTTATGCCATAATCGTAGCACAGAGAAGATATATATTAACTAGTATTCAACTTCAAGAATATTCAATATAGAAAAACTTTGTACATGAATAACCCTTTCCAGACACAAGTGGGTAGTCTGACAATTGATGATATAAATAGTTGATAAACAATGTGTGATGCCAGAACACCATGGCAAGATAAGGATGCAAAAATGGAAAGTCTGAGTAAAAATCATAATAAGAATTCTTTCCTCTTTGGAAGACCTAGTCAAGCAGCACACAATGATGGGTGAGCATTAAAGACATAACCAACAACAAGGCGGATTGTTGAAAAATTATCACATCACTACAATAGGTTACAACACTTTTCTCTCTCTGGTAGAATTTTTTCACAAAATGTTTTAGACCTAAAAGGGACATGATCCAAAGTCTATTTATGCCTGTCCTAAGTACACCCTTTTATCTATGATTTTCCTCCAAAAAAAGAGGGACAGTATCTCATTGGGTAGAGTCTGCAATATACGCGTAGGAGATGCAGGGTTCAAATCTCTTGTGGTGATTTCCTTATTCTTCAAGGGTAAAATGAAACAGAGGTTACATCACCCTTAAAATGCGGAGAATGATCATAAGCCCTATTGACAAAACAGACACATGTTTATCTCATTGGTTTCTTCATGATTATAGCTGTTAAAAAAATGACACATTTTCAAGTCAGAAGAATCATATCACATGTCAAAATTTTTATTTAAAGCCAATATTGATAAATACATTTTTAAAAATGATAGGTTTTTTTTTAAGTTACACAGCACACAATTGCTTTTTTGAAACAGTCCTTACCCACAACAGTTTCCTGTTGTAAAATATTGCCAACATTACATAAATGTAAAATCCATTGTATTTCCAATACATGAATGTAAGATATTACATAATTTATGATATCGCCAACATTACATGAACGTAAAGTATATCCAACATTACATAAATGTAAAATGTTATCAACATTCAAAAAATATAAAATATTTTCAACATCACATTAATGTATGATATTTTTAACATCACAAAACATATTTGATTAAGATGAAGCAGACATAAACTTTGGTAAAATTTTTCTGATGGCTGAATACAGTATAACCATATAAAATTCATATTGGTTTGGAATGGGTACAAATTTCAAATAATTAGGATTTGATTTAAAAAAAAAAGACATAGCAGCGAGAAAAAAAGGTAGATAGTATAGTTTGGAAAATTAGACGTGACCTCCCTATCGGTGTACCAGCTGCTGTTTCTGCCTGATGCTGTGAACATGTAAAACAGCTTAAAACAAGTAAATGGTGGATGTGATGTTGACAACAACAATCAAAAGAATATAGTGATTTACAAGCAGTAGTGAGATCATGTATTATTTGGAAATAGAAACTGATGGATATTGTCCTGGTGGGTTTCAATTTCGACAATCATAATATACATTACAAAATTGAGAAAGACAATTATTCATTAAAATTTTAAAGGGGATTCTACACAACATATCGAGGAAAATATTGGCAGCCTAAAATGTTCAAATTCATATATGTTTAACCCAAAAGAAGAGGAGTTAACACAAATGTTCAGCCTGTTTGCCTGCCTGCCTCCCTCCCTCTCTCTCTCTCCAATCTTTTTATAATTCAAAATAAAAGGATATAAAACAAACAACTATTTTACAGTTTAAAACTCTCTCTCTCTCTCTCTCTCTCTCTCTCTATCGCTCTCTCTCTCTCTCTCTCTCTCTCTCTCTCTCTCTTTTAAATGTCAGCCTGTTTGCCTGCCTGCCTCCCTCCCTTCCTCTATCTTTCTCTCATCTTTTTATAATTCAAAATAAAAGGATATAAAACAAACAACTATTTCACAGTTAAAAAAAAAAAAAATATAGACATGACAAAGAAAACAGAGGGTCTTTCTCAATCTTGAGTAGTGCATTTTCTGACTAACAACCTCTTACATAAAAAAAATTTTAAAAATTTTGAATCACAAGTCATGTTCCCAGAGCTCCTATGAAACTTTACTCAATTTAAAGCTGTTGTTACATCCCTCTCAATCTAATTTCAGTGAATCAAATCAACAAAAGACTCATCTGATTTCGCTATAAGACCGACACAGATAACCATTTTTCAGCTCAGCAGATGCATAGTCCGCTCTGTTCAGATCGTTTGTACAGATAAAGTCATCCACAATCTGATAATACCTAACTGGAGAGAACATGATCAGGGGTTGCTATGGTTACAGGCCTTTGTTGAAGTAAAGCGTGTCCGGTAGAGTGATCTTCCCTGCTGCCCTGAGCTCTTCCACGCGCTGGTGGTCAAGGAGACCCAACTTCTCGCTCGGTATTGAGCTGGGTGGGAAAGTCAATGTAAACGCAATATGAGCAGGAATTTCATCACAGACATTATACAGTTAAATTACATATGATCTCAGGAATAAAAATGTTTGCGAGCATGAAAAAAACAACAACAATCCAACCATAGATTTTTTGTTGTTGGGATGAGGGAGGGTGGGTTTGCTCCATTTCTTTGATAAAGATCTTTGAAATGAAATGTAATAAGACGTTACCTACCTAAGATCTACGCACGAAATAAAGTAAGTCATGATGGCCAAAGTTAGAATAGACCATGTTAATGAATGCCACCTAACTTAGAAAGTAAGATAATATTCATGTGTTTATTAACAAATTGGACAATTATAATTAAAAAGCTCCACAAACCACAAAAATTAATAATAGTAATAATGAAAAAGATAACCTTATAATATAAAGATCACGAGTTAATGCCAATGATTATACATTTTTAATTTTGACTGTTTGGACCTTTACCTAAAGATTACTTGAAATCTCGATGAAGACTTATTCAGAAGAGCAAGTACCATAATAAAGAAAAAGTATTTTCAAGAAACTTGTAAGGGGATTCTTTTTTTATTTTAGAGATTGTAAAATCCTATAGATTGCCAGGAGCACCTGCAGAGATCTGAACTTTTAACATATGGCTCGCCAGTCCAGAGCTCTACCCACTGAGCTATCTGAGAGGGTCCCAACTCACCATTTTTGTGGGAAGATGGCACAGCCAGCAGGCACGGTGAACAACAAGCTGAAAGTTCAAAAACACGGCAACATCTCAGTAAACCTCTTCTTCCTTAAGAAGACAACTTTAACCAATTTGTTTCCTCACATCCCCCACCCCTCCCTCCCTCTTTCCCTCCCTCTCTCTCTCTCTCTCTATCTCTCTCTCTCTCTCTCTCTCTCTCTCTCTCTCTCTCTCTCTCTCAATCTTTGTCTCATCCTTGCTATTGATTTTTAAGTGAGAAAATCACAAATTTTGAAAACATTGAGAAGTAAAAGAACTTCTTTCTGAGAATTTTTCTCTCCAAACCATGATAAAAATTTAATAGAAATAAATCACTTATTATGCAAACGTTTTTTCAAGTCAGCTATTTGTTTTGTTACAAAGATGTGCTAACACAAGAGCATATCAATGCACAATATCTGTGCCGCATGATAGGAAAAGATTAATGAATTATTTTAATCATCCATACAAGGAATAGGCTGTGGATCATGCAATGTGAAAAGGTTACCTGAAGGGATTCACAGTATTTTGATAGATATAATGATGAATCACACAATTTTTAGGGGTTTTTCCTAAATTCTTTTGAACCAATAAACTTAGAGTTTAAAATTTTTGCAGATTTGAAAACTTCAGCTTTTTATCTTTCAAAAAAAAAAAAAAAGACTTTTTAACCGCTGGCTCTGCTGAGTTAAGGAGAGCCCAACCAGAGACTTACAACAGCCCAGAGAAGGTGACCTGGCAGACGCCCCCGAGCCAGGTGTAGCGACGCAGCAGACGCGTTTTCTCCAGACGCTCCATGAAGGTAGGAAGCACCGCTGAGGAAAAGCATTTCAATTGAGCCTTTATCTTGTCTCAAAATTATTACAATTTTGTTAATAGATACAATAGTTTAGGTTTTCATAGAGATGTGTCAAGTAGCTAAATATGTTCAAAATAATCAAGGACATACAGACGCTAAAATTTGTCACTTTTGATCGTGAGAAATGGGATGTTAAGATGTAACACCTGTTTGTCTTGGGTTTAATCATTTGTTGCCTAGCGTCCAACGCAATCACTTTAGTGGCTATATTGTGGTGGAGGGGGCCCCAAGACTTACAGCTGATAATATTACTAATGCAACACAGAGACAGTGCAGGGATATCACAACTACTATCTCAGCCATTCACATACTACACCGACCAAATCAATAGGGGATGAAATCGGACAAATAAATTTTTGATCTATCGTTGGTTTCAAACCGGTGACCTCCCAATCGGGAGATCACTTGAGCCAGTTCACACCCTTAAGTAAGTGATAAGTACCAACTCAAACAGGTCTTACATCTTAACATCCATTTCTCAAGCTCAAAAGTGACTAATTTTGGAATTTGTATGTCCTCGATTATTTTGAACATATTTTTTGCTGCTTGACACATCTCTATGAAAGCTTAAACTATTGAAGCTATTAAAAAATGTTTAATAATTTTAAGACAAGATAAAGGCTCAGTTTAAATCCATTGTGTTACAATGTTTAGAAATAGTCCAGCATTGCTATAGAATACAAGGTTATTCATTTACTCAAGTTTGCACAACTAGAGGAACAAAAAATAATCATATCTTAGTAATATCAATAACCTTTTAGCACAAAATTGAAGGCTAGTGAAAAGCCCAAAACAGGGCGCCCTCCTTTACTCATTGCAGTTACAATAATATGGCTCTCAACCCATAAAATGATATAAAGAGTAACCCCAAGTTTTCAGTGCAGGGATCTTTACAGGTAAGAACGTACTCATGCTGGGTGCTGCAATGCAAATTCTGGCTGCCAGGACCTGCGATATCCCCTTGATGGCGGCATACTGGACAGGGAAACATAATATTATAGGATCAGACGTATTGGATGGGGAAAGATAATATTATAGGATTAGACGTACTGGTCAGGGAAACATAATATTATAGGATTAGATGTAATGGATGGGGAAACGTAATATTATAGGATTAAACGTAATGGATGGGGAAACATAATATTATAGGATTAGACGTATTGGATGGGGAAACGTAATATTATAGGATTAGACGTATTGGATGGGGAAACGTAATATTATAGGATTAAACGTAATGGATGGGGAAACATAATATTAGAGGATCAGTCGTACTGGACAGGGAAACATAATATTATAGGATTAGACGTACTGGATGCAGAAACATAATATTATAGGATCAGATATACTGGACAGGGAAACATAATATTATAGGATTAGACGTACTGGATGCAGAAACATAATATTAGAGGATCAGACATACTGGACGGGGAAACATAATATTATAGGATTAGACGTAATGGGTGGGGAAACATAATATTATAGGATTAGATGTAATGGACAAGGAAACATAATATTATAGGATCAGATATACTGGACAGGGAAACGTAATATTATAGGATCAGGCCTACTGGATGGGAAACATAATATTATAGGATCAGTAAGTTAAAGATACAACTGCGGGTATAAATTTACCAGAACAAACAAAACTGTTTATGGTTGTTCCACATTCTGCTGGCCACTGCCACAGTCTAAACCACTATTTGTATGCCATATCTTTCAATTCCCTCTATATATCTCATTCTAATATTTCTAAACACATATTACATGAATGACAATGACATAAAATTACATTATTCCTAGGTTACCACAATAGAAGGCCATGGCACTGAATTGACCTAAGTAATCACTTTTTGACATAATAAGAGTAACAGTGATCTATTTCTATTAAGATTTTGGCATAGTTAGACATAAGATACACAGAAAGCTGTTTTTTTCCAGCACACTGAGCCTACACCGTAAAAATGTAAATTCTCCATACGACTCAATGCCAAAGATACCTTTATATACGTTGGTGACTTTGCCTTCAACATAACCATGCATATTACTCATCTAGGTAAACAAACCTGAGATTTGATAACATCGTTTCCATTCTCATCTGTTAGGGTCACACCTTCTATCAATTCACTGTGACAGAAGCAAGAAAAGATACAGAAATCCCATGATTGACGTAATAATTATAATGTTAGTCACACATATGGAAAAGAGATTGAAAATTATTACAAAATTGTGGGTTACAAAATATATGCTTAAAAACAATAGCTTTAATTCTTACATTCCTCTAAAAATGTTATAATAAAATTTAAAATAAGACAGAGAAATGTAATATTTGGTTTAATACAACTCTGGCAACTCTATAATGTTTAAATAATTATTCAAATTTGTGTTATTTTTTAAATCGACCTTTTGTACTGTTAAGCATTATGCACTGTCATTGAAGGAAGAATTTCTTAATAAGGCTAACTAAAATCTAAGTCACAGCTTATGCTATTTGCTTGGCTATGTAGAGCTAGAGGCTGAAGAAATCACCATACCTCTTTGCTAAGTGTTTTTTATAATTTTTTTTAGGAAAATAAAAAAAACATCCTTTATAATCTTTTTAAAATCTGAAAATTTTCATATGCACTTGGGCAGCACAAAAAGTTCACATTTTGTGTGCAGAGCTCTGTAAAATAATCAAAAAATATGTTTGGTTTTAGTCCAATAATTAGTTTGTCGATTATGTTATAATTTTATACCCTGCCATAATAAGTGATCTCAGGGTTTCATCAACATCATCAAAACGGTCAGCTACAGTTCAAATAGACAGCATCATTATAAGCTGCGTTCAGCTTTTCCTTAATATAAAATGCTCACTTAAGCAAAAAGTCAAAAGCATGACAACTCAATGGCTATGTACTACTGGAGACGAGCCTGACCTCTGTCTCATCAGCGGGATGTTGACGACGTTGGCAGCCGCCACGGCAGCGAATGGAACAAACCTCTGCAGCAGTGGACTGGCTCTCTGAAAGCACCAAGACATTCCGTCAGGTGCGTTGTAATACACTGTGTAACTCTACAGTTAGGGCCTATAGTTCAATCAGGTGCGTTGTAATACACTGTGTAACTCTACAGTTAGGGCCTATATTTAGGAAAATAAAAAAAACATCCTTTATAATCTTTTTAAAATCTGAAAATTTTCATATGCACTTGGGCAGCACAAAAAGTTCACATTTTGTGTGCAGAGCTCTGTAAAACAACCCAAAAATATGTTTAATATGTTTGGTTTTTAGTCGAATAACTAGTCAGTTTGTCAATTATGTTACGATCAGCTACAGTTCAAATAGACAACATCATTATAAGCTGTGTTCACTTTTCCGTAATATAAAATGCTCACTTAAGCAAAAAGTCAAAAGCATGACAACTCAATGGCTATGTACTACTGGAGACGAGCCTGACCTCTGTCTCATCAGCGGGATGTTAACGGCGTTGGCAGCGGCCACGGCAGCGAATGGGACAAACCTCTGCAGCAGTGGACTGGCTCTCTGAAAACACCAAGAAAATTCCATCAGGTGCGTTGTAATACACTGTGTAATTCTACAGTTAGGGCCTATAGTGTGTGTGTGTGTGTGTCTAAGTATGGTGGGGGAAAAGAGTGAATGGCGGTAAAAGAAAAAGTTCACGTTTTCCTATATGCTTACATTCTTTTTGGTTAAACGTAATATTTGTTTCTACAGTATGCACTAAAGAGCCATCACTCATATTATGTAATGTAAAATGTTTCTCCAAAAATGTGTATCGATTTTAGTTTTCCTAAAAATAGTATTGTTTTCATTTTTTTTTTTTTTGTGTAACCATGTTTATTTTTATTATCATTATTATGTGTAAAATACTTTTAACATGTCCAAATCGATTTTCCCGCAAAGGGACAAATAAAGATTATCTTATCTTATCTTATCTTATCTTATAGTTCAATCAGGTGCGTTGTAATACACTGTGTAATTCTACAGTTAGGGCCTATAGTTCAATGTAAAGTTTTCGACAATGAAGTGAAGGCAGCACTAAAGAAGCGTGAAATGGTATGCTTTATTTACCCATCTTATAAACAACAGAGCCAGTGAATTGGTGAATGGAACTAATAAATACACAAGGTCAAAAAAATTATTTTATAGAAATGGTTGAATATATTATTTAAATGTCTAATTATTGTGAATACTGTTGTTAGGGCTTAATTCTTCTTAGTGACTGCTAAATTAATATTAAATATCTACAGACTGATTAAATAATTGTAACGTTGTAAGCTGTAAATTATAACAATTATTAAAGCAAAAATTAAGGTGGTTTGTCTTATAAGGTTACAACTTAAATGTGAATGTAGAGAGGCAGAAACTAAATTGCTATAGAAATGAGATAAACCTTCAAGAATGTGCCTGGATATCAACAAGTCTAAAACAAAGGTGAGTGTTACAAGTGAAAAGTAGGCCTACAAATAAAGTCAGACTTCAATCCAAAGTTCAAACTACCTTTTTAGCGAATCAAAATACATCTCTCTCTAGTTGTCTATCTTACAGTCTATCTTGCAGAAAATCAGGAAGCCTCTCAAGTTCATTTGGACAAAACCATTTTCCATCCTGTAGTTTATCGTTATTAACCAAGATAAAGTTTAAGCAAATATTGATGCAATGTGACTTAAGTTTACCAATTTTCTAAATATCTCAACACACCGTGCTTAAATATTTTTTCAGCCCCAGAGCAACGATCAGAGCTGAGGAGGTCGCGCTGACATAAGCTGTGGCCAGGCGTCTGCATAGAAGAAACACAGGGAAGAATTAATTTAGCACTATGAAAATCAAACACTGAAAAGTTAGTGCCCCTCTTTACAAGTAAAAATAAGCATACTGTCATTTGCGCTATGTACATTCATTTTCTTTACGTTATTGTTCACATTTGTGTCTTCCAGTACCACTCTACTATAATATGGGTATTAGTACTATTACAACATGTCCTTGTCTTGCTGTTCTATAAGTAGGGAATGCTGCATTTTTTTTTTTATTGAAAACAAAAATTATTGTCTGCTACAATTCTTTATCTTGTAGCCAAATGTGGTGTTGAATTTTTAACAAAAATGTCCAATATTATTTATTGTGAGCTACAGATTTTAAATGTATCTGCAAGAGATATTTTATTTTCCAACATTGAAAATGAGAGAAATCGCTAACAAACTTGATTCTCTTCCAAAACGTTTCACGCAAAGTATGACTACTGAATTTAAACTAGCTTCATCCGACTCTAAAACACATAGATGAAGGATTGCTTGTCTGTTGCTTTCTTTTTGCTCTAAAAGAATATAGAAAAAAGACTAGTTTCCTAAATGGTTTGTCGCCTTAAATATGGCCAGGCCTATAAAGCTTGACTTCTATGCTCTTGCCCACACCATCACTTACTTTGTATTGACTTCTGTGGTGGCGTTGCTGTTCGTATAGTTGACCAAGGCATTGAAGGACTGGTTTGCCCACTGCCAAAAGATAACTGCACTGTTCGACCTATGAAATTCAACAGAAAAATGTGTAAATAAAACAAGACATCAAAGACAGAAAGAAAAGGGACTAAAAAATCAACCCATAACTGTGTTTACCATTAAAACTCGTTCTTTCCTTTTATTAATCAAAAGCTGGAAAGAAAACAAAAACTTTTTTTTTGCAACATTTACCAATGATCAAATACTGGAGAGAGAAGGTAGTCTAAAGATAGATCATTTGGCTCCTAATTGGAAGGTAACGGGTTTGATCCTTGCTCAGGCTGTCTCGGTTTTCCCAAGTATAATGTGACTTGCAAAGTCTCGAATATCCTGTTCTTGGATCCTATTGCAAGTAGGATAGGATCAGTGTGAGCCCACGATTAGAGACAGTAGTATTAGCAGAAACTGTTACAGCTTCCTTTCATTAATGACAAGTTGTCTACTTATTCGCAGAATCTAATGGGACAAATACGACGCATTCTGGACTTCTCAGGCGTAAGTTGCTGTCATAAGTTTTGAGCTATAGATCTAGTCTAAATATTCTCTATATTGACATTTTCCATTTCTGAATAAAACTCATGAAATGATAAAGACAAAAAAGTCCAAACTCTAAAAGTGCATTTCATGCTTTTTGACACACTCCAAATCACTCAAAAAGTAGAGGGGGCACGGTGGTCCAGGGGTAGAACATCGGCTTCTGATGCAAAAGGTCCCGAGTTCGAATCCTGGCTGTTGCGTTCCCTACTGGTTGGGTCGGTGTCAGTATAATGTGACCGGCTGAGACAGGAGACATGGTACAGCACATAAAATTGTCAGACGTCCGTCTTGGGGCCCGTCCACAATATAGTCTATATAGTGCTGCTGTTGGACGTTAAACCAACCCAACCCCAACTCATAAAGTAAACATTCTGACTTGTGCCTGATTCACCCTGGTTGCCACTTAACTACTTTCAATGGATGTAGATTGGGAGACTGGATACCAATACTTGCTTGTAGAAAGTAATCATGGCTCCGATGAGGACCATTCCTCCAGGCATCTGGAAAGACATCCTACCACAAACATTCTGCAGCTCGCCCGAGTCGGGGTGATACGCTGACAGATACAGCTGCTGGGCTCGTCTCACTTGAGCCTGAGTGATGGTGGGGTCCTCTTCACCTCTCCTGCATTATAGATTTATATTAAAATGCATACAGCTATGTTTTATGTGAAATGTTACAACACAAGCATCATCCCGCTTCCAGACTATGTAACTCTCCAACAGGAAAGAATGTAAAAGAGGAGAAGAGATTAAAGCGTCCACGTTGAATGTAAAGTTTATCTTTCTCAATCAATGTTATTTGTGGATTGTGATCAAATACATACAAAGTCTGAACATACTCACACACAAACAGGAAGATTTAGAGATGGTTAGGGACAGGACAAAATTTTTTTATTTTTTTTAATGTAGCTAATTTTTACTGTTGATAGCTTGGATTGGGTTTCATAAGGATCAGATTACCTAAAGATAAAATCCTGTTCAGGTTGATCCATTTTTTGTTTCTTTATGAAAACAAAGAAAATTAACTTTTCTATCTATAGAGCTCGCAAATGTGTGTGGCCAGAAAAACTGTATCAAGGCCTTTAACAATTTGAGCACCGAAGTGGTCAAACACAATTTTCTTAAAGATAAAAATGTTCAACACAGAAAAATAAATAATTAAATTAATGTCTTCCAGGCGCTTTAATTTGAAGAAAGAATTTTCATATAAATTTTCATACATTTTTTTATAAATGTGAAATGAGAGAAGGCCACGACAGTGATCCCCTTGATACTTACTTATATTTCTGCAATAAATCCTTGGAGGCCTCTAGCTCTTTGGTTGAAACAAAAGTCAGTCTCGGATCTGTGACCCAGGCAAAATGTTTCAGGCGCCCTAAGAATGTTGTCAGGTCATATGGTGACTGGCTGACATTTATTCTACTTGTGGCAACTCTCTCCATCGTTTATCTCTTCCTGATTAAAACAACAACAACAACTGCAATCATTTGTGGCTAAAAATCATAACTTTAGGATTTGGGGAAAACAAAAAAAAATATATCATTCTGTGTTCAGCACACAAATAAACATAGAGTCTATCTAAGTCTAATACAACATTTAAACACATGAACACTGTTGTTGGTTCAATAGCCTAAATTTACTTGGGACATTTCATGGAACACAGTTTATAATTAGGGGTAAGACAAATTAGAGAAAATAGAGACATTCAAGAGAGAGAGAGAGAGAGAGAGAGAGAGAGAGATTGAGAGAGAGAGAGAGAGAGAGAGAGAGAGAGAGAGAGAGAGAGAGACAGTAGTATTAGTATTATAATTATTATTATTATTATTATTATTATTATTATTATTATTATTATTATTATTATTATTATTATTAGCCATCTGACTATTTGCCCGGTTACCCGACAAACAGCCACTTCCTAAAAAGTGTTGAATATATCGAAAATCAACATAAATTGGCAACTGCCCAATTACTTCGCCCACCACTACGATACTAAGATGGCCGCGCAGTGAAAATCGACCAGACGTTGTTTAATACGTTTACCATATATTTATAAATACATATATTGTTTATATAAAATCTTGTCTTAAAATATAAATATTAAATCTACAGGTGGTGGTGAGATAGATCTAGACAAACTAGGCCTAGATCCAAAAAAAATCAGAGTACAGACCCCAGACTAACAAAGTAAACAAACCGAATCAACTCGCACAACGCATGTCGCGTGAACCCAGGCTCTAAAACTTTCTAAGGAGAAAGCGCAAAATGAAAGTAAAAGTTTCTTAATCTTACCTACAATAATAATCTAGGCCTAGGTCTACGCTTCTAAAGGATGGTGTAATGTTTATTGAAATTATTTTATAATTGATTTTTCGGCAACACTTTAATCTCAGGGTTTTATGTCATCAGTTCTGTTCCCTCAGTCGTAAATGCCGACCAATTTGTAGAGTGCCCTGTGTTAAAAAAACAACAACATAGCCAAGCAAAATCGTCTTGGTCCAGACTAATCTAATAAAAAAAAAGGCCGTTGGTAGGCACAAAGCAGTTCGCGTTCAGAAAGCCGAACTTCCCCACTACGCAGTTCGCGTTGAGAAAGCCGAACTTCCCCACTACGCAATGCGCGTTCAGAAAGCCGAACTTCCCCACTACGCAGTGCGCGTTCAGAAAGCCGAACTTCCCCACTACGCAGTGCGCGTTCAGAAAGCCGAACTTCCCCACTACGCAGTGCGCGTTCAGAAAGCCGAACTTCCCCACTACGCAGTGCGCGTTCAGAAAGCCGAACTTCCCCACTACGCAGTGCGCGTTCAGAAAGCCGAACTTCCCCACTACGCAGTGCGCGTTCAGAAAGCCGAACTTCCCCACTACGCAGTTCGCGTTCAGAAAGCCGAACTTCCCCACTACGCAGTTCGCGTTCAGAAAGCCGAACTTCCCCACTACGCAGTTCGCGTTCAGAAAGCCGAACTTCCCCACTACGCAGTTCGCGTTCAGAAAGCCGAACTTCCCCACTACGCAGTTCGCGTTCAGAAAGTCGAACTTCCCCACTACGCAGTTCCCTTTCAGAAAATCAAACTACGCCTTGTAGGCCTACCAGTTTTCCTTGTTATTGAGGGAGTGGCACTTTTTTTATTTCATGTTTTTGTGTCCACTCAGTTGCAGTATAATGTTTTGCTCATCAATTTTCTCTAGACTAATAAGAGTAAAACTAAGCAAGAACGGTTCAAGGAGACTCGAGTCACCTCTTGTCAATACTCAACAAACCTAGCTTATTCATTTTCGTACATAAGTTGGCTGGGTGTAGGCCTACAGTTTGTTAATGCCACGGATATATCAATTCATTCTCCCCTGCCTGATTTTCTTTTTCTAATGTCAGTCATGTTCTGTGATGTAGTACTAGTACTACTAGTAGAAATGTTTTTCGTTGACAAAAAAATGTAAAAAAAATTAGTGTGTCAAGGGTTAAGAAACAGACAATTATGAGCCTGTCTACGTCAAATATTGCTTCTTCTTCTTCCACTGAGATCACAGCCTCACAACTTGAGGACTTGTGTGAACTGCGCTTTTTTGGACTCAACAAGCACTAGTCTGAGGTGGCTTTTGCTTATTGCATCCAAGGTAGGTATGGGGTTAGTCACAATTTAGCGATGACAAATTTAATTTGTTGTACCATTCAGTTTCATTATGAGAAGGGGGATGGAGGCAATATACATGTAACAGGTCGAATAACAACAAACTCATTTAAATTTGATTGATACTTCTTTATTGTAAAATGTCAAGTGCACTCTTGCCTAAAGAGAAACAATGACAATCGGAAAAAGGCTGACTAAATCAACAACAACAAATTACATTAAAATAACCTCTAGGACTAGATCTATGTCAAACAGTAATAGAAAATACAAAAACTAATAAGATTATTAAACAAATTATACTGTGGCAGTGATTGTTTAAGAGAAAAATAAGTGTTACTTGAGGGAGTTACAAATCTTTAAACATAATTCAGCAACACTACTATACATAATTGACATGTTTACATCTTGTATGAGCTTAGTCAAAAACATGTTTCATTTCGAGAGGGTAGGCATAACACCCACAATGTTACGTCCCTTGGCAAATTATGGATTGACTTTGAAGTATGTTTTCTAAGTTTGTCATAAGGCAACCCACAAGGGCAAGCCTGCGAATTTTATTTTAAAAAATCATATGATTATCTATGTACTCTTTTTTATCTTTTATTTTTTATTCTCTAAAAGTTTCTGTCCCTTCAACCACTCATGTAATTGTTAAAATATCTGAATCTCTGGTGCTTTGTGATTCTCAATGAGTTTTACATCTCCTAAGTTTTGCGAAGAATCCGTGATGAATGATGGGGCTTCTGTTCAAATTCAAACCAAGGCTCTCCTGCTCTGAGTCCAGAGTAATAACCAATTTAACTACTGGCACTTCAATGTGTTCCTGCGTACCCAGCTAGAACTCAATTTATATCACTTTTTTCCTCCTGCTGTTAGCATGAAAAAAAATTGATTCCTTAACAATAAAAAAAAAAAAATAAAGCCACTGAGAAATTTTCTTTATCAGCGATATGCCAATTTTTAAAATAGGAGAAAAAGAGAAACTTTTCATTTTTACTTTTTCCTTTCAAAAATTGAATTACAGAAGAAAACTGTTAGCCAACTTATGAAGAGTCACCATCCTTTTATTTGTTTTCTTTCTGTCTTTTATTCTATAACTATTCAAATAAAAGGCAGATGGCTTAAATAGTAGATATAGAGCACATGTACTAAGCTAGTAAGCTTTGTGAAAGGGAAACAACAAAGAAGATCGGTTCTGACGTCATAGAACTGCGCGTTGAGAAAGTTGAACTTCCCCACAACGAACTGCGGGGCGAGCACCCACTTCGAAAAAAAAACGGGCTGCTCCAATTCAAGACATAAGAGAAAGAGTTCTTGGTGTAGTCGACAGTGATTTATCAAGCATAGAACTAAAAAATTTGTAGTTGAGATAAAAATGGTATACGGTTGTTGTTTTTTTAAGTACAAGATATAAGAATATCATAAAAAAGATCTTTTTTTTTTAAGTCAGCACCGAGCAGTAAAATCACTTTGCTTTCTAGTTATAATTATAATCGTCATGAAACAGGCAAAAAACTAAACAAACAAAATTACCACCACATACCTCATAGTGAAAGATAAGATTAAGAAGATTGTCCATGTACATAGGCCTATATAATCTTAACTTCTGAAAGCTAAAACATAAAACAAGCAAAAACACTTGAGAGTAAAATGCAATGTGCTGATTGTTGAGACATTAAAAAAATAAAAACACACAAGACAAACCTGTAGAATTCTATTGTTGATCCAGTTAACATAGACGCACACTCATTATTTCTAAGCTCATAGTAGGTTTCGAAGAAACAAAATAGTATTACAACAACAGTGACAATAACAACAACAATAACAACAACAATAACAATGACAACAACAACAACAACAACAACAACAACAAACAATGTATGTTTTTTGTGTCTGTTGTTGGGGTTTTTTTTGTATTTTTTTTTTTTGTTTTTTTTTGGGGGGGGGGGGTGAGGCTGGGTCCTGGGTCATACTTGCTTAGGTTGTTTCCTTTGCCTGGAATTATCTTATACTGTTCTGAAAAAAAATGTTTTACTCTGCGTCGCTACATGCGCATGAATGTGGCACCCCTCTGTCTGCCTGTCGTTCTATCTTGCTCTTTGCTCTCTCAATCTTTCTTTCTCTTACTATAATATTGTTTATGTTTTCTATGAAACATATGCGAAGCTGTCCAGTGATAGACCCAGGGACGTAGGAATTTTTATATCTTCATAGATATATACACAGTTGGATTTTTACTTCGATTGTTTGTCTAAGCGACTTCGTCTGTATTTTGGAAACATAATTAGTTATACCAAACAAAAACTAACATAATGTCATACTCACCTTCAAACCATTGGAAATAGCACAGCCAAATATAGTTCTGACGGGAGCCACGGTACCTCCGTCGGTTAGCGCTCTGGGGTTCGAATCTCATATGGTGGCCCCGTCTCGAAACAGGGAAGATATACTTCGGTATAGGCCCCTACTCCAGAGACGTAATGAAACTAAGAAAAGTGTGTTTATATAACTTAAAGGACAGTTGCGCACACACCTTATATTATTATATCGAATACCACATAAGTCTAGCATAATTATTGGCTTTTAAGATTTCTGTGACAAAGATATAAAATTTATACTTTTGTTATACTGACAGTAACACAGATCGGTCACTGAATCCACTCTCCGCTCTTTGCGTTTGTAAGAGTTTGCGCACCTAAACCCACACATGATTATTGAGTTATGACCTGTGCGCACCACAATACTGGATTTTTGCTCCTCTTCTAGTGTAGGCCTTAGCTTGGAGGTGTGACTGCCCAACGGAAATCTAAATATAAACCCATTATAATAGACATAGAACTGTGAACTGCCCTCACAATTATGGTCTACATACACTGCTGCCACCAAAATTTCTATTTCAAGTGTCTCATTAACTTAACTTGGATAGTGTTTGTATCCAGCACGATCGAGCGATCTAGTCCTTGTCATTATACTGTTCACAAAAACCAGTTAACAAAATACTAACCCAAGAGGTGTTGAAATGGTGCTATATCTAGATTAGATCTACACACTTACTGCTACACACTTACTGTGTTATTCTGTTAATCAGCGATACAGCGATGTGAAGGATGCTTGGGAATTGCAGGGTGGAATTTGTTTACAGCGCCGTGTCAAATCCTAACCGCCAACACTGTCCAAGCTCAATGTGTGGGTACACCAAGGTAGCCCTACTCTACATTTTTGTGTATTGGATTTCGTGTCACCATAAAACACTAGTGGAAAAGTTGTACGTGAGTATTCATTATGCAATAGTTGGTCTCTAGGGTGTTGGATTTCAATATACCGCTACATTAAAAACACAGGCCCCTACTTCTATTTTAGTTACTCAGTATAACATGTAATGAAATGTTTTCAATATACGGGCATGCTTCAGCATTATGGTGGTAGGACAATACGTCTAGCTGTAAAGATTTCGCAAATCAATGTTTTAAATATATATATATGAAGGAGGGAGATAGGGAGATAGAGTGTGGGTAGGGAGAGGATGGGGAAGAGGGGAGGGAAGAATGAAGATTAGTAGCTTCATAGGTGGGTATTTAGATCTTTAGACATTGGGATATATGTATAGAGAAAAAAGAGGCAGTGAGAGATAATATGTTAAAGTAGGCTATACCTAATCGAGAGACGGAGAGTTGAGTTGAGTTGGTTTAACGTCCAGCGTCAGCACTATATAGGCTATATTGTGGATAGGCCTCAAGATTGACGTCTGACACTTTTATGTGCTGTCACACACGAGACATGACGGGGATACCATGACTCCTGTCTCAGGTCACATTAAACTGACACCGACCCAACCAATCACAGGGACGAATTGCCGATAGTGGGATTCGAAAAGCGGACCTCCCGATCTGGAGACCAACGCTTTACCACTTGAGCCAGTTCGCCCTCCCCGAGAGATGGGGAGAAAGAGAGAGAGAGAGAGAGAGAGAGAGAGAGAGAGAGAGAGAGAGAGAGAGAGAGAGAAGAGAGAGAGAGAGAGAGGATAAGAGGAGGGGGGGGGTAGAGAGAGACAAGCAAACACATAGAGGCAATGGGTTATATATAGACATACGGATAGAGAGACAGACACAAAGAGACAAGGGGTGACAGATAAACAGACAGACACAAGGGTTGATAGATAGACAGACAGAAATACACAAGGGGTGATAGATAGACAGACAGAAAGACGCAGGGCGTGACAGATTGACAGATAGAATACACAAGGGGTGATAGATAGACAGATGGAAAGACACACGGTGTGACAGATTGACAGATAGAATACACAAGGGGTGATAGATAGACAGACAGAAAGACGCAGGGCGTGACAGATTGACAGATAGAATACACAAGGGGTGATAGATAGACAGACAGAAAGACGCAGGGCGTGACAGATTGACAGATAGAATACACAAGGGGTGATAGATAGACAGACAGAAAGACGCAGGGCGTGACAGATTGACAGATAGAATACACAAGGGGTGATAGATAGACAGACAGAAAGACGCAGGGCGTGACAGATTGACAGATAGAATACACAAGGGGTGATAGATAGACAGACAGAAAGACGCAGGGCGTGACAGATTGACAGATAGAATACACAAGGGGTGATAGATAGACAGACAGAAAGACGCAGGGCGTGACAGATTGACAGATAGAATACACAAGGGGTGATAGATAGACAGACAGAAAGACGCAGGGCGTGACAGATTGACAGATAGAATACACAAGGGGTGATAGATAGACAGACAGAAAGACGCAGGGCGTGACAGATTGACAGATAGAATACACAAGGGGTGATAGATAGACAGACAGAAAGACGCAGGGCGTGACAGATTGACAGATAGAATACACAAGGGGTGATAGATAGACAGACAGAAAGACGCAGGGCGTGGGGTGAGACACGTCAGACAAAAAGGCAGGCATGCAGGCAGAAAGTAACAAAGGTTGACAGACAGACAGGCACACAGACAGACGGACAGACAATCAGACGCACAGACAAAGATATATAGAGATACACGTACAGTGAGAGGAACGGACAGAAATACAGGAATAAAACAGAGAGGCAAAGCTATGCGGGAAAAGAAGCGACGCGTGTGTGTGGGAGGGGAGGGCGTGCGGGGTTACAAAATGATTATATTCGATTTACTTCAGCAATGCAAGTTGAATGTTACAACAGACTTTTTGAAACGTTCAACACAATTCATTGTTTGATAGGGAGAAAAAAACGAGGGAGGTGGGTGGGGTGGGGTGATGACAGTAATGGTGGTGTGTTTTTGTTGTTGTTTTTTGTTTGTTTGTTGTTTTTTTTTGTCTTTTTTTTTTTTGGGGGGGGGGGGGGTTTTTTTGGGTTTTTTTTTTTTTTTTCTTTTTTTTTTTTTTTTTATCGGTGGATCGCTGTAACTTTCGGAGCAGAAAACTAGCCATATGAATACTGGATTGAAAAGTAGAGAAAAAATCCAATGTTTGAAACACCAATGAGATATAGGAAAAAAATGAAATAGATATCTTTTCTCTGTAATTATTTTTTCCTTCTTTTCCATCAACTTATAACAGGATTATAGTTTTCTCAAAGCGTCAATAAGTATTGTTACTGTTAAGAAAACGTAGAATGTATCAAGACAAATCAATTAAATACAATTTTGTCGTTTTGGAAGTAAATTTATATTTGGCTTTGATTAAATCACCCCGATTTAAGGAAGTAAAATCAATATTTAATGAGGCGGCGGGTTTTTTGTTTTGTTTTTTTAATAACATAGTATAGCCTACCAAGAAGACAGATACTGAGACACTAGTTTTACAAACAACTGCCTTGAAAGAAAGAGAGAGGGGGAGGGAGAGAGAGAGGGAGAGAGAGAGAGAGAGAGAGAGAGAGAGAGAGAGAGAGGGTGGGATGCGGTGGAGGAGAGTGTGACAGATAGACCGGCAGCAGACAGACAGGCAGAGACATAGAGGTAATAAAGACAGATTGACGGGAAACGGGTAGACATTAGTTAATATTATTTTAATCAATAGCAACTTCAATGAATGAATTTACACTAAATATGTTTTCTAGCCCTATATATAACGGTGATTTGTAACAAGCATGACAGTGTCTATAGTTTGAATAGACAATCTCAGACACTGAGACAGTGACATTCCGTCTCAGAACTGGACACAACCGACTAAGGTACCACTTGTAAAAAAAAAAAATTACAAAATTGGACAGACGGATTTGTGCTTGTGTGGTGCAGCAGCAGAAACTTTATAGCATGACCATGAAGGCATCAGAAGAAATGTATAGAGCCAGCGAACGTTTTGCGAAGCAAGCTCTACGGATCCTTGGAGGATTTAGAGAAAACTGCAGCATTTGCTGCCCTGGCAGGGATTGATGTGTAACAAACAGCATCGGAAAACAAGGAGAAGAAGACTGATGAAGCGTGTCGTTGAAGCGACCTCAAACAATGCATGGCGGTGCATTCCAAAGACCCGCGCTGACGCTCAACGCTTCCTGATTGCCATTTTGTTTAAAAATTCTTTACTGGTGATTTCTACGTGTATCTGTTGAAATCAACTCTTCGATTTAGAATAACATTTCCTGTGCGAAGCTTTTTCTGCTGTCCCTGTTGTGTTGTTATTCCATTAGCTAAGGTATTTAAAAAACAAATTAACAATACTAATAAAAATTTGTTCTACTTCATGCTTTCGTTAATTCTGACAAAATGTTCAACCAATCTGAAAAACACCAGTCAGATGTATATCTAGGTCCAAAATCTAATTAATTTGATAGATCCAGAGTCTCTAAGATTCTAAAGCTTGAATGCTGTTTTGAAACCAAGATGAACCACTTGAATGCGGGATAATAAAAGTAATTTTTGGTATCCAGATTGGTAGATACATATGATGCATTTAAATAAAAAAGGGTACTCGATATTAAAATGCTTATATCTCTAAGATATTAGATCTAGATCAAGTTAGAAGTTAGGCCTAATAAAAGTAGACTATAGTCATCTAGGCCTACTCTGAAACAATATTAGGGTTCTAGTCTAGATTTAGATCTAGACATCTTCAAAAATAATAACAATGATCTGGGCCTGAAAAATGAGACAGTAGAGCATGATTGATATAAAACTATACAAAACCAAGAAAGAAAACTTAGATCTATGTCTTTGTCCCAACAAAGCCTAAATATAGTCAAATACACAGGTCTAGGGTAGATCTAGACTTGTAAAACTTCTTTACAAGAACCTCAAACTATCAAAACCGTAGATGTTTATACCATCTAAATGCCCAGAAAATCAATAAAAATGCACATTTAAGTATAAAAGACAACAAAGATTTAGGTGCAATCTACCATCTCAATGTCAATCCGTCCTCTTAAATTTCCTCCTCATAAGTTTCAGCAAAATTATCCTCAGAATCGCTCATTTTTAGTCATATTTGAAGTGAAACTCATCATGTAAACAAAATAGTTGTTTTTTGCAATAATTAACGGATTGGTCAGGTTTTAACTATGCACACTCAAGTGGTTGAAGATTAATATTATTGTAGATTTTAGTATAAACTCTAGATATAGATCTAGGTTTCCTCCTAACGAGCAGTAAAATATTCATGTTGCAACAAGAGTGGGTATAAATTTACTGATTTATTTTTAAAAGTTCCATACTAGAGCGCCATATGTGATCCCTTAGGGGAACCTAGGAGGCATTAAACCCTGAGGGAGCTCTCTCTCCCTCTCTCTAAAGATGTATACTAGAGCTAGAATCTAAATCTAGTCAAGTACATGGAAACTAGAAATAGTACTTAGTAGTCTTATCTATCTATCCTTAGGTGTAGATATCTTGTCTGTTCCCTGAAATTATCCGCTTATTGCATTATCAGACACTCCTCTTGAGTGGGCTGTAAATTATCTGTAAAAATGTACTACAAAATGGACATATTGTTTTCTGTATAGGAGTAATCTAGATCCATAGATACACAATATTTCTGCCTCAATAATGTCATGCACTCATTTCTGTCTAAATGTTGCTGTACCCACTATTGTTTCTGTCCAAATTTTACCTAGATATAGGTACAAAAAAATTCTTTCGTCATATCACAAAATAAAGAAAAGCCGAAGCTCTGTTCTAGTTTAACATTTTCTAAGTCTTGAAAAAGATTATAAAATATATTTAACAGTGTCACATTTTTATAATACTGTGTTTCTGTGTATTATTTAGTCATATGACTTTTGATGATGACAATTTGATAATGTGATAATTTACCGATTTTCTACCAAAAAATGTTGGCAGGGTAGAGTTCAGTTTTATTCAGGGAGTTATATTTTGTGATTCAGTATATATGCTACATGGCATGCTGCTTTACAGACATTTAAGGTTCAGTAAAAAAAACAAGAAAACGATCCAGTTGCCAGATGATGTAACATTAATATGCTTTTGCCTGATCATTCTCAGATTGTCCAAACTTGAGCTATGGAGGAGCCTCTGATGGACAGCAGTGAATCCAGCGTTGATGCGGACATAAATGTGACCTTCAGCGGCAACAACCCTCGGCAAAGTGGAGCGGAAGTCCAAAAACCACCGAAGGACTCAGCCCTACCAGGATTCAGCTCTTACTTCCAGAGTAACGATTCGAGTAACGCCTCAACAGTCTCCTTCAGTAAAGAAGACAGCTGGGCCTCAGGCAATAATGGGAACCCTATCAAATTGGATAATTCTGAACTGTTTTTACAAGAGGATCAGGATACAGATAACTATGCTGGATCAAGCACCACAAATTCGCTTGCAGAGAGTGACCAAGCTCTGATAGACTTCTTCCTCAACAGAAAAACACCTGGAAGTAAAAATCAAAATGGTTTTGACTTAAGTTTCATCAAGTCCGAACCAGCTGACTACGATGATGGAATGGTGGAGGACGAAACAAGAAAGTATCAACAGACTCTGGACAACTTTATTGTCTCGGAAGCGGAGGGTATTAGAGTGTTTAGATGCATGATATGCGACTTTATCTCTCCTTTGTGCAGCACAGTTAGAAAACATATGTACACGCACCTTGAGGACAAAAGGCCTTTCAAATGTAGTCAATGTGACGAATCTTTTAGAAAAAAGACCCACCTGAAAAAACATGAGCAAATGCATGAAGCGCAAAAGCCTATTCAATGTTCCGACTGCCGGTGCACGTTCACCGATGAGAGCGCGCTTAAAGAGCACATCATGGTCAAGCACGCGGGAGATCGACCATACAAGTGTGATCTTTGCACCGCTTCATATGCCAAAAGATCTGAACTTAAAAAACACCTGGCAGTGACTCATAGAGAGGACCGACTGTACCCATGCCCATATTGTGATCATCGCAGCAAAGATCCACAGAAACTTCGATTTCACCTCGCCAGTCACTCGGAAAAAAGACCTTACCTTTGTGAGCACTGTCCAAAAGCCTTTAAGAGACTTGGTGACTTAAAAGTACATACTGAAAATATACATGAAGCTAAGCCGATTCACAAGTGCAAAGAGGATGGGTGTGACTTTGCAACGTCCAAGATTCTTGAGCTGCGTCGACATGCACTGATCCACTCGGGTGTCCAGCTTTATCCGTGTCCGGAGTGCCACATAAACTTCGCCAGTGAAAGTGCACTGCGCCAGCACAAGCGTTTACACTCAAAGGGAAAAGTGCACAGCTGTACTCTCTGTGACTACGGCTGTCTGAAGCTGTATAGCCTAAAGCGTCACGTCCGTACTCACTTGGTCAATTGTGGTGAACGATGTCCAATATGCAATCTTACATTCCAAAGTGAGCCGGACCTGGTATGCCATGTGCTGACTCATTCCAACAACTTACCATATCGCTGTGACCTCTGTCCTGAAGCTTTTCTCACCCCTCGGGAGCTCCATGCTCACAAAACTACACACAAGGAGGACCGACCATTCATCTGCTCCGTGTGTGATTTGACCTTCAAGAAGGAACAGGAACTGAAGCGCCACATTCTTGAACACACGGAGCACCGTCCGTTTAAATGTAAGGAGTGTGGGAAAGGCTTTACACTGCATCACCAACTGAACCTTCATCTAATGGTCCATTCAGACGATAGGCCTTTCAGCTGCAGTCTGTGTGATTACACGTGCAAGCGGGCGGCTGACCTCCGTCTTCACATGAAGCGCCACGACCATGGCTACACAGTTACCTGCACACTCTGCCCCTTCACAGCCAGGCGTCAGCGCGACCTCAATCGCCACATGAAAACCCACACTGATGCCGATACGTCGAGCTCGCAAGCCGAAGGAAATTCTGGGGGAGAGCCAAGCCTTAATGGCGGTAATCTCACGACAGGAAAAGCGGGGGCAAGTGAAGATTGTAAAGCAAAGGGAGGAGATCTGGCAGTAAGCGTCTCAACTGATGTTGGAAAATCAAATTATTTCAAAGCATTGAACAAAAAACTAATTTCCGAATTTAAGCATGTGGATGATAAAGAGATGAAGTCAGATGGCAACTACAGTGATTTAAGTGAACCAGAAAAAAACAATGATTTTAAATCTGAACATGGGGAGAAGGGTTTAGTGGCAAAGGTCGGGAACAAGCGTAAAATAGATTACGGTGAGGAGGGTGCCAGCACTCGCATCAAGGATTGTGCAAGGAAGCGGAAAAGAAAAGGTGAACCCAAAAAGGTAGAAAACTTGCATAATGATGGTGATGTTGATCCCAGCGTAATGTAAAATTACACTGAATCTGATACTACTTTGGGTAAGAGAGGCTCTAAAGAACAATGCTATTCAAGAAACTTACAGTTAGGCATTAGCCTTTACACTCTGGTTGGAGATTGTTTGCGAGGAAACGGCCTGCGAAAGCTAAACCTAATTGTAAAGGACAGAGGCACAAACGATAATGACTGCAACTTTGTTTGTTTTTTGTTTTACATAGTTAAAATTTTTGATTTGTACTCCTATGTATAAGTTATTATAAATATTATAAATATAGGTATAAAATCTTGTTCAACTTTGAGTGTGACTTGTGAATTTGCAGCTTCTTTCTACCCAGATCATATTTTATATATATGTATCTTTGAAAAGTCGCTGCCACTGTTTTTTGTTTATGCCTAAGTCTTCTGTCATAAGTTTTGTTCAGAAATTTTACCTCCTTGAAACTGCTGCTCTTGATTCATGTCTTGTACGAAATTAATGATTAGGGCCAAAATTGTAGCCACTTGAAAAGTGAATTGTTATTTTTTAAAAGGATTGTGAATCATTGACCGACTCACTCACCTTTTCTCTTTCAGTTCTTGAATCTATTTTAAGTATTTTATTGAGGTGTGTAAAATACATTGATCTGATATTGTAGTTGCACAGTGGTAGATGTATTCTATATTGATCTATTTACCTTCAACCTTATTTCTTCATTCATCCACCTAATGTACATGTATAATCTGTGTGCTGCATAAACCACCTATCTCTGATCATACATTGTAGCGCTTACTGGTATCAAACTATTTTTGCAATACTCTGTAGTTTAAATGGTCGTCAGATCTAACTCAGTCAAATGTCATTGGTATTGACAAGAGGGCCCAAAGTAAAAATCTGTGTCTCAGAAGAGCCAACATTCTTACATACCCTAAGTTTCTGAAAGGATCCTAGTTTCATTTTAAGTTAACTGGGTCTTTTTTTCATGGGACCTCCTTGAGTTTTATTACCTGGTAACTTTGATTCTGTATAAGTCTAATAAAAAAAAGTAAATAATTGAAATTTTTCATTTCACAAGTGGGTGTTTTCACTTCAAATATTATTATTTTGATTAATATCCGACAGCTCTGATAAAAGTAGACCTACATATACTTAGTGTGGGATTTCAGACCAGGGGTAAATTACATTTACAAGTATTTAAAATATGATACTACAGTGCTAATTTTGCAAATTCATCTATGGACTTTCATTTCTTAAGACCTGTGTTTTAACAACGTTTTAATGGACTTCTGAAAAAAAAATTGTAGACTTGTAATGAATTAGCATTGTTTTTTCTTCATCAGCTTATTTGTTTTTTTTCCTTCTTCAGTTGAAAAAAATGGAAATCTGTAATCCACAAATTTGATGCTTCAGTTTTCATAGATAATTTGGTGGAAACAGATGGTTTATGACAACTGCTTGTTTTTTTTTTGGTGCAAATTGTAACATTAAATTTTAGATTTTCTGATTACTTCAGTTTGATTCAAAAATGGCATTATGGTTGAAAAAAAAATTGTTGAATTGGTGAATTAAAGGAATTAAAGACAAAACTAATTCTGAACTGTATTGGTGAAATAGTTGCAATATTTCAAAGTAACTAATTAAACTTAGTATTTGTGTTTATATATCTTCTTCCGTATGAAAGTATTCTTTCTTAAAGTCTGAACTTCAACTAAACTGGTTTTGTTAAAAATTGTAACACAAGATTGTATTGTATCCTCCAAAATGAGTGTTACTTCTTCCAACTTCATAATCCTGTGAATACTTTGTTGATTTATTGTAGATCAAATCTGTACAACTTTTATGAATGTTTTTTTTTTTTTTTACTTTTTGTTAAACCCTTTCTCTTATGTGTGAATTTTTATTTCAATGTTTTACTCTACTGTAGTTGTGTTTGGGTACGGTTAAATGTAATATTTATCACATAGTTGGCGCTGCGTAAATCTATGTTTCTTCTGTTGATTTTATCTTAAAAGCTATAGTCAACTACATACATGAAAGCTATAGTTAACTATGTTTATCATTTTTGTGGAACCTCCTCTTATAATTTTTTGCCCCTTAAAAAATTACTTTGATTGAAAAATACATGCATGTTTAACTCAATCGATTTTGCATTTTTTTGCAAGTCAATATTTTCAGTTAAGATTCTTGGAGACTGGTTTAATCAATGTTGACTGTATGCTTGTCTCCACATGCTTATAAAAATCAATCTCTCTCTTTCTTTCTCTCACAACTATTTGTTTTTTTTCCTTTTTTGTGATTATAAGCCTTTATATTAGATTGTTCAATGTAGATTTTAATTTGTTCAAAAGAAGAGAGTGATAGACTCCAAATGAATGTATACGCATTTATATTAATTTCTCATTTAATTATATATATTCTTTTAGTGAGCTGGGTGGGTTGTGTGGTTGTTTTTTTTCTCCCCATTATATTGTTGTTAATTCCCGTGTTATTGGGTTTTTTGGGTTTTTTAAATTTAGTTCATCATATTTTGATATCATACAGCAATGATAAGTGTATAATTTGTATATATGTATTATTATATAATTTGTATTGTTCAAGTTATCAGGAATTTGACTTAATTGGACTGTTAATATAACTCTACTATTTTCAAATGTGTCTGATATGTCTGTTTTATACTTTTCCATAAATATGGCGAGCTTAAAGTTCATGCAATTGCATTGATATGAACATGTTTAAAGAATACATTCAAGATCAGATCTTTTGCCTTTTGTCTGGACTTGCCATGTCAAAAACAATTGTAGTTGTATGGTACTTAAAAATGTAATAGTAAGAACAAAATCTTATGAAATACACTTTGGAGTTGAATCAACACATGATCATGAAGCTCAGCTGTTTTTGGTCGGTGGTCTAACTCTGTGCTATGTTGAGTGTGAGGCCCGGATCTTCCCACAAGATCTCAATGGGCAAAAATTATATTAAAGTTGTGAATGGTTGGTTCTCGAAAAGATCAAATAAATTGTGTTAAGTTTTACTCATCAAATATAATAATGTATAAATTCAAAAGCACAAAGTATTATAATGAATAATTTCTTATTCTTATTCTGTATTGTTGAACATCAATACGAAACTAGAAAAGACTATTTTTGTCTTCTGGTTTATGTCTTCATTAGGGAGATCCTAGATTGTGGCAGATCCCAAGACTAAAATGTGACAAGTTTTATAGACTGCCACATAGGGAGCTAACGGCAATGCCAAAACTTTTATCTCAGACATAGGGTGGGTGGATTTCTGCACAATATAGAGTGCAAGAGTGATAGGTAATGGGAAGGGTTATTATGCTGCAAAGCTTTTCTTTACATGTACCAGTCATTGGCGCAATGGTTAGGACATCAGACAACCTTTGTGAAGCCACTGAAGGTGTTGGGTTTGATCCCTGGAGTGGACAAACATTTTTACTACGCCCGAGTGTCAATCCAGCACATAGTGAGTAGCTGAGGCTCTTAGTCTTAGTCACAGTGAAAGTAAAGCTTGTAGAGAAAGTAACGGCAGCCTGCCTTATGCCTGTTGTTCAGAAATACATGTAGAACTCTTGGGACCTTCATTCTCGGTTCGCTAATGTTTTGTCACAAGTTTTTATTTTTATTTTTACCAGCATTGACTATGATTGAGTGTACATATTCTTGTAAAAAGTTCACCTACCAAAATGAAAGGTATTTGAATGATAATGAAACTTTGCCCTGACTAACGTCCCCTCCCCCTTTTTCTTATTTAAAGATTCTTTATATAACCAAGTATGCAGTCTAAGATTGAGCATTGCTGCGTGCCTGAAAGATGATAGAGATTGTGATACATATTATATACATGTATGTAAAGTATTATATTAATAGACAAATTTGCCAGCTAGTCTTAGTTAATTTAGTTTGCTGAATGATGGCATTGTCATTGTTGGAAATGTTAACCATTGTATTTGTTGATACTTCTATCTTCTTCTTTATAAGAAACATAAAGTAAAGGGTCATTCCTCAAGTTTACCAAAGCCTTCATATTATTTTTATTTTTAATTTTCATTAATGGTATCACTTGCAATTGTAAAATGACAATATTGAATATTGTTGTTGTTTCAAATGTAAACAAATATGTTTGTTTACACTTTATATTCTTACGTCATACGCGAGAGATATTATGGGTTACTCTCTTAGATCTAGATTCTAGATATTCTTATTTCTAATAACACATATTTTTAATTTTCACTGAAAGTTTCTGTTGTGTCATGATAAAATTGTTATTGTCTGTAAGTGTAATAAAGTAAGTTGCACCATTTTTAAAAATTTTTTTTCTTGGGGGGGGGGGGGGGGTTGTGTTAAAAATAAAAATACAGAACATAGAATATGAGAATGTGTCAGGATTTATACCTTTAATTTTTTATGTTCTGCTCATGTACGGTTAATTTACAAATAAATTGCTGCTCCTTTAGTCTACCTACGCCTATTTATTTAAGATTTCCATGATTTTCTTAAATGTTGATTGGAATGTGTCACTTGTAATATAGATATATTGCAAGTGTCTAACTTGTAAAAGTGTAATAGAGTAAGTGAAACGTTTATTTTTTCAATCAACTGTTTAGCTCTCTTGATGTGTCAAATAATTCGTAGTCTTATCTGTGAGGGGTTTGCTTCTTTAGTTTTACAGCACCTTTATTTGTTTAAGATGAATTTGTAATTTAACAATTTCTTTTATGGACAGGATAGCTTGTGACATCAAAGCGCCATGGTCTGAAATATTACATGTAACGCTAATTTCTTTTAGTTATGTGTTTGTTTAATATTTAGATCTTTCTTTGTATGTTAAAAGTATTTATTGGTGCATGCATTGCTTTTTCTAATCATCAATATTTTCCCTTTCAATAGAAACAGTAACAGTCTTGATTCAATTTTCTTATGCGGAAAAAATTAATTAAAGAACGTTGGTTACTTCTGACATATGATGGCATTTGGTACAATTGCGTCTGGTTTGTGTGACTCTATTTGTCAAGCAATGCTTTTATACTCATGTATCACAAAGTATTGTCATTTTCATGAATAAAATGTCAATTTTTAATCTGAAATAAGTGAAAACGTTATTGTTCAATATACCTTTTTTGTTGTAACATGTCTCAAGTAACCTGCCTCTCAGTCTTATTTTTAGTTCTGTGCATGGTGAAAACTGGAATTGAATTGAAACTTCAATTAGTCGGTATAAATAATAGACTTTAATCTGGAATAAACTATATCGCGACAGGCTCCAGGTGAACAGTAGTGCAACTGTAAAGATTACAAAACATGTAAGCTTTAGGCTTTAGGCTGTCATAAGGTTTTAGTAGGCGCAGTAGTCCTGGGGTAGAACATCAGCTTCTGACGCAGGAAGTCTGAACCCTACTGGTTGGGTCGACGTCAATTTAATATGACCGGCTGAAACAATAGTCAAGGTAGTAATATAGTGCTGACTTTGGACTTTAAAGTTAAACCATCTTATTCTTAACTATAGTCATACGGTTTTTAAAAAAACATTCTCACACACGCACATAAACTAAATAAGAAAAAATATATTGAGAAAATTCAGAGAAAGGGTTTAATAAAAAAAATGTTAAAATAATAAATGATGATTAATAGGAATTATAATAGATGTAAACGATAAGCGAAAAAATTATGATGATAAGATTTCTTAAAAAAAAAACAACATAAAACAATGCTAATGAATAAATAAACATTATGTAGAAATTATAGATGCGCAGAGAGGAAGACAGCAGTGAAGAAGGAGAACAGATAGCAGAGTCAACATACTGTTATACAGCTACAAGTCTGAGAGAAGAAGAAAAACAAGTAGGAAAAAAAGAACAACATGTACAAAACGCACACAAGTAGAGGCAATTTGCGATAATTTTGTAAAAACAACAAAAATCACCCACCCCTTCTTTCGCTATGTCTGCCTGACTGTGTGTGTGTGTGTGTGTCTCTCTCTCTCTCTCTCTCTCTCTCTCTCTCTCTCTTTTTTTTTTTTCTTTTTTTTTT
>RQTK01000391.1:368358-400858 GCA_003991915.1 Elysia chlorotica
TCTTTCTTTTCTGTTTGTCCCCCCCCCCCTCTCTCTCTCTCTCTCTCTCTCTTTCTGTGTGTGTGTCTCCCCCCCCCCCTCTCTCTCTCTCTCTCTCTCTCTCTCTCTTGATTTTAATACCGAAGGCTAAAGGTTCTTTTTACTGAGATTTTGCGCAAGTAAATTACTCTAATAAATTATTATTGAGTCCAGGTGAAGTAGTGTCGCCTGCAAACTTTACCACCAAATACCATGTGCAACTGAATGATTTCCAATACTTTTAAACCAAACCATATGGATCTAGTGCACATTGAGATTTTTTTTTAATTTCAATCCATAAGGCCCTTTTAACTTCTCCCCTGTTAAGCTTGGCTTAATCACGTGTACATTGTGTATTATTGTTACTGATGAATATGTCTTTTTGTTTGAGAGAATGACAGCTGTCCTAACATCAATAGATATACATACAGTCTACTGCTGATAAGGCGATGTCGCGGAAGGCCTTTTTTTTACCCGTATGAAAAAATACTGCCCTATTCCTGTTCCACCAAATTACAATACTTAAGTTTCCCTATACTCGCCGCCATATTGCACTAGACAAGCATATTTTTTAAGAAAGAAAACGGATGCTCTTTGTACACTTCCGAAGGGATGTATGTGCTTCTGCGAAACTCCATATCCTGTAGTGTGTACACTCACAAGATGACCGCCCAAACCAAAATGGCAGTTTACAACGCTTGCGTCATCAGTACGTTCCTATATGACAGCTAAAGACGAACCACATCACTGTGCCAGAAAGAAGAGAAGACCATAATACATGAGAAAAATCCCGACATATCCAAGGTATATCAAGGACCTGTCTGCCCTTGTCTTTGGTACCACAAATATTTCCACATAACATTAAAATACAGTAATTATCTTTTTTCTCTGATTGTTTTGAGTAGGCATTTTCCATCACTTCTTCGTTTGACTTCCTTTCAGCCCACGATAATTCTTCTGATATCTCAAATAAGACACATTCATAAAGATGTAGCCCATTTGGAACAACAGAAATACAAGAAGCTGCGCCAAATTCAAAGCCCTAACAGCCAAAAGTATGGTCCATCCTGTACGGATGTGAATGTTGGACGCTGAAAAAAGACCTCGAAAGAAGACTCGAAGCAGCCAAAATGAGGCGTCGGTAAGCTTAACACCTTCCAGAAAAAGAAAAATATTTAGTACTTCCGCTGATTTCTTTTAGAATTAGCCGCTTCCGGTTTGCTTCTGTTTCTGTCGTCAATAATATCCCAACTCGAAAATGCTGTTTCAGTCGTTGAATTATAATGCCAAGATCGAAAAGATTAACATAACTGTTTGTTAGATTTGTCATTTCTATATTCGAGCATATTTTGGAAAATTATAATAAACAGGTGAGCAATATAAAATTAGGACCTAAAATAGAGTACTAATGTTGAATTAAACAAGAGAGGCAGATCTAGATCTAGATCTAGATTTAAAATAGATCTTTTTAAAATTTAGAGTCTAGAACTAGATCTATCTAGATAGATTCTAGATGACTATATTTTAGATCTTGGGTAGAATGGGCAAACATGACGTAGCTTACACTTCGTTGTAAACCTTCTTATTCTTATGTTGTTATGACGAGACGTAAGGTACATCCTGGTTGTGCGTTCAACCCCTAGATCTAGATGTCAAGATTCGACTAAAATTCTAGATCTAGCTCTAAATCGATCTCTTCATAGACAGGAGAGTCCCGGCCTATAGAGATTTCACAAGACCACTTTCAGGCTTCTCCTGAATTAATGCTTGTTCGCGGTTTTAAAAAAAAAAAGTGTTTTGATGGTAACTTTGAACGAGAGCAATCATAGGATGCTTCTAAGACTGTACTGTTACTTTTGCTAGGTATTAATGTGTATGAATAGTTACATTTTTTATGGGAGCCATCTTGTTTCACTGAACTACCAGTCTCGATGCAGTGCTTCATATCATATTCCTGTGGTCCATGACCCGACTGTCATTTATGCTTGTAATCAGTGCATAGGGATACGTGCATGTTGTAATCACATGCAAACAATGAGATAACTCGAAAGGAGTGGCTCCGCCTCAGATTTTAGAGTGTGACCCTTGTATGCTCGTAATAATCTGAGGTAGGGATGCAGAAGCCACGAATCTGCATTCAAGGATGTCTTTAGACATGTTTTTTTTTCTTTGTTTGATGATATGGCAACTGATAGACTTCTGGCACTTCTGTATTTCCGATGGTTTCAGTCTGACCATGGCGAATTTATACATGTCTTTGAGAGGAATAGTTTTCTCATCTTTTTTATAACTTCTTTTTAGTGGTCGATTTATTTTTCATGTTTCTATATTTTTTTATAAGGAGTGTTGTATTACTTGTAATCATTATTTCCGACAATGAAGGGTGCAGACATAGATCTGTTTCATTGAACCCCTGGCGAAAACGAAAGTAGAGATAGGGTGTATTTTCACAAACAAGAAAAATAACAGGGGAAGGTTTTTATTATTGATGGCTATCATGGCAAAATGTGGGCCTTTTAAAAGAAGAGAAAAAGTATGCCGGTCTCAAATTCTCATTAATTAAAAACACTTTCCAAAATTTTGCCCATTGTGAAGATTAGTGTAATGATTGGTTCAATTAGGGTTAACCAGTTTCCTATTTTCATTTTATTGTGGTTTTAATGAATCTGTGTAAAAAGCAGGCCTGCAGTGGTATGGTAACGGTACCTAAGAAAAAGCCTGTGATAGGTTGCAGGCTTTTCCAGTACATTTACCAAAATTAACTCATTCTGCAGGTTTTTAAAATATTCTGCTCCCACCCATGTATTTATTGTATATATCTTTTTTTTTTCTGTGATATTCAGACAGATACAAGTCTACGATGTCTCATGCAGAGGGCCACCAACGTTTGGCCTCTGGCGATGATTCCGACTCGGATTATGAAAGTGAAAACTTCAGACCCAGAGGTTTGGAAATTTCAATTGTTTTTAATCTCTTAAAATTATTTTTCACCCGTAAATATTTTAAATAAATTGAGTTATAATAGATTAATGTAACAAATTAATGTGAAGTCACCTTATAACTTTGAGTTAATAGTCAATCCGTTATGAAATGCATCTCTTGGCATCTACAGATCAAATCTGTTTTTTAGTTCCAAACAATCTGTTGATAGCTGTTAGATCATTGTTAGACTCCCTGTCTCCTGTTAGGAAATCTGAATTTTAAATTCTCCGGAGGTAAAATTTGAAAAACACAATGGTGTGTCTCAGAAATGTTTTTAGCTAAAAAAAACTTTGTTTCTTAGTATGAGGAACCTTAAGAGGCCTGAGCTTCTATTGAAAGAATCTGCTCCATTAATCTCAATATCTCAATATAGATCATGTGTGTGGATATCACTGATTTCACTTGTTATGTAGATTTCTATTTATTCTTTTTTCTCTTACTGTGACATTAACCTATCTCCCCCAGGGTTGACAGGTCTGCAGAATCTTGGGAACACATGCTATCTGAATTCTGCTTTACAGAGCTTGTCAAACTGGTAAGACTTGCCTTCTTTCCATTCTTTGTTTATGTTTTTTTTCTTAATGTCGGGATACAGAATGGACTTATTATTTATCAAAGGCTACTTTTTTACACCACGTTGATGTTATCCTGAAGTTATTCTCTCTGTTATCCCACCAGTCCTCCTCTGACAAACTTCTTCCTGGACTGCCCTCAACTGATCCAGCCGGAGAAGTCGCCGATGCTGTCCAAGAGTTATCTCAAGCTTATCACGGAGCTCTGGCACCACAAAAGGTATCCACACGTCTATATGACTTACATTTCAGATTGAGTAAAGTGAAGTGTTATAAGGAAAGTAATAGCCACCTACCTCACAAATGCCAATTCAACTAGTACCCGAACTCTTGGCTCCCCAACGATCCGTCGAGCATGGAACCAACTTTAGTTTTAATAGTTGTTTATACAAGATAGTGAGGGTGGATGGGCATGCAAATTCAAATTAGTTTTATGATCCAAAACTTTTTTTCATACCTTTTATTTTATTTGTTGGATAAAGTTTAACCAATTTCATTTAGCTCTTTGCATTGTGTTCTGAAGGACGAAATGTTTAACACAATATATATACTTAAAATCCTACAGACCCAGTTATGTTGTCCCGAGTGGTGTAGTGTCAGGGATTAAGGCAGTTCATCCAATGTTCAGAGGCTACACTCAGCAGGTATGCAGTCAACCCATCAGATATACCTAATGATAAACAATTTTTAAACTTATCACTATGAATGTTTTTTCTTTTCAGAGATAAGATGACATATTAATTTTTCAGGCTGCCTTTAACTTTCTATTTTTTTGTTTTTATATGTTTCGAATTTAACATCAGATAATATTTTCAACTTTTGCTTTTTTTATCTCTCTCTCTCTCTCTCTCTCTCTCTCTCTCTCTCTCTCTCTCAATTAACTGGTTGAATCTTGCAATTATGCTCTTTCGGGTGTCTTTGATATGTGAGTATTTTTTTTGACACATCGATCTGTTAACAACTCTCTTTCTAAGTATAATTGTATAAAAATAGGTCTTAATAAACAAAATGAACCATATACAAATGCAAATGTTTGTCCATCCTCCAACCTTTGAAAACCTCCAGGATGCCCAGGAGTTTCTGCGGTGCCTGATGGACCAGCTCCACGAGGAGCTTAAGTCTCCCTACTCGGACGACAGCGAGAGTGACGAGGACAGTGAGGAGGACGATGGCGGAGGTGGCGGGCGGGTCAGGGGAGGGACCAGCAACGGCTCAAACAACGCGCTCAAGGCTGGCGACGAGGGGGATCCTCCTCAGGTACAATCCCTGACTGTCATCGTGCTGATGCGTGCTGTTGATAGTGTTTATGTAAATTTAAATAGCATATGTATATCTTTTCTAAAATTTGGGGCTAAATATTTATTTTATTTTATTCTTCGTCCAGGTGGCAGGGCCTGAAAACCTCCAGAGAAGACGCTCTTTAGACTCAATGAGCAGCCAATCAGAGCTGGACTACGAGACTTGCGACTCCGGCTTGAGCAGTGAGAGGAGCTCCAATGGGGGGAGGGATTCCAACGGGGGCCTGAGTGACGGCAACGCAAGCGATTCAAATGATGGCACTATTTCCAACACACAAATATCAGCTGGTGGAGCCACTAGAGAAAGCCTGGCTGTGGACTCTAACTCTAGTTCTGATCTTGTTCGATCGGTCTCAACCGATGCGATAAAGTCCAGTCAAGCCCCCAGTGCTCCTCATAACTCGGCAAACAACCATCTAGTCCGCTCGGCTTCCTCTGAGTCTGTGAAGGCAAGGCGTCAAGCTTTGCCAGGGGTGCATAAAGGGAGATCAAGCTTTGTGAGTATTACATTGCCACTGTGCTAAGATTTGTGCATAAGTCAGTTTGGCTGCTTTTAAGATCATCAATAAAAGCTGTTTAATTTCCGTATTTTTGCTTTATGTCAGACACAAGTTTCTTGTAAGATTAAGCAAAAACCTATTAGCACATTTTTTAAACTGAAAGTTTAGTCAGATAGTTCTCACTTATACCTTTACAACAACATGCCACTCGTATTTTGGCATGAGTCTCACCTAGGCCATAATATAGTAGCACAGTGACAATATATGATTTTCTTTGGAGGAACGGAAGAAAGCTTTTCTCATCTCCAAAATTACTCAGGGGAAATCCAATACAATGAAAAGATATATATGTTTTCCCACTGGTGTTTATAATGATTATCTTTGACCTTCATAGTTTTTCTAGGTTTGTTGGAAGTAAAATTTGCATGGTATACAGTCCTAGCTGTACACCTATGCATAAAGTTATAGATCGATGAAGTAATTGCAATTGATTTAAGGGTAATTTTCATTGCATCTTGCATATCTGCTCTCTTGTGTATTTTAATTATAGGACAAGGTGAGGATAAAAGACTCTTATATTGATCTATGAAAGTTTTTTGCTGATTTAACTTGAATCCTTTTCCTGGTCTCTCTATAATACTTAATTTTCCCCTTTTTTATGCTGTAAATCTAGGTTGCCAACACGAAAGAAATGAAAGAAACAGCCAATCTATTGGAGAAGGAGAGCGAAAACCTTCATGGATCTGGTGTTGGCAAAAAAGAAGCAGAAGATAAATTGAAGACCAAAAATGGCGTTGTGGAAGAGTCCACGGAGGTTGAGAGAGAGGAGCAGCCGGATAACTCGAGAACCAAGCCTGTCGTGATGGAAGGTGGGGACTCGAATGAGCTGGGCAGTGGTGAAGGAAAGGGGGTGTACTCTCGAGTGTCCACGGATGAAGTGGAAGTGCCGAGACAGGCATCGCCGGCTGCAGCTAACAACACTGCAGGGCCGGCTGGCTCGGTGACTCTCTCAGGGGATGGTGTTCAACAACAGCAGCAGCAACAGGAACAGAGGGGACTGGGAAGGCCAGCAATTGGGGGGAGTGTGGTGACTGGCGGTGCGTCAAGTTTGTCTGGTGATCACGTCCAACAGCAGCAGCCGCAGCAGCAGAAACAAACTGTCCACAAAGTGTCAGGCGCAGGGAAGCCCAGTAAGTCTTCCAGCTCTCAGTGTCTTAGAGAATTGTTCATTCTTCTGCCATTATCATTTTTGTTTGTTTTAACTTTTTCTATGCTGTGTGAACATTTTCATGTTTCTAAAGATCTCTTCTACACTTAGGTGGATTTTTTCTTTTTAGGTGTCTAGGAGAATCAATACACTCATGTTCATATTCTGGGTTCTTTTTAAAGCCAAGGTTAGAACCAAATACTAAGAGCTGTTGTCTTTTCCTATGCTCTTGTAAAACCAAAAGGGTGCCAGTCAAACAAAGGTAATCTTCAATTGTGTAACTGAAGTAGGAAAATGGTTGCAGTGTTGAATATGCTGTCAAATTAAATTGATATGACTGTTTCACCAGTTGAAGTCTAGGTGTGGTGGCAATCTCAGAGCTGCCAAAATTAGGCCAAAAAATGTAATTTTTGTAATTCCTACACTGTTAGGCCCAACGTTTTTGATTTGATAACTTGTTGGGCTGGCAGTTGTATAATCTGCTGAGCTGGTGATTATGTTGATGTTTAGATGCTCAAGATCTCAGATAACAGATTTACCAAGTTTGAATTTAATGACAGTATTGTCAGTGCATACATTGAAAAGGTTTGTCACAAAAGTAACATTCCTCACATAAGGGAAAAAAAAGATTGGTCACAAAAGCATCATTTGTCAGATGCAGCAGGCATTGAAAAGATCGGTCACAAAAGCATCATTTCTCAAATGCAGGCATTAAAAAGATTGGTCACAAAAGCATCACTCCTCGAATTCAGGAGGCATTGAAAAAAGTTGTACAAACAGCATTACTCCTCAAATGCAGGCATTGAAAACAATTGTAACAACAGCATCATTCCTCAAATGCAGGCATTGAAAACAATTGTAACAACAGCATCACTCCTCAAATGCAGGCATTGAAAACAGTTGTAACAACAGCATCACTCCTCAAATGCAGGCATTGGAAACAGTTGTAACAACAGCATCACTCCTCAAATGCAGGCATTGGAAACAGTTGTAACAACAGCATCACTCCTCAAATGCAGGCATTGGAAAGGTTTGTAAAAACAAACAGCGTCTTCCCTCAAATGCAGGAGACATTGAAAAGATCTGTCTCAAAAGCATCATTCTTATAAGCTTTGCATGGATCTTTTCTGAAATCTTTGAATTTTTACCTTGTTTGCAGGGACCAAAAAGAACATTCATTATGAAAGTATCATCTCTCAAACGTTTGATGGGAAGATTCTGAGCTCTGTACGCTGCCTTAACTGTGAGACGGTAAGAAAGTTTGTGTGGCAGTGAAAAACTTTGCATTTTAAGTAATAACCTTAGACATATTAAGATTAAACTATGGGGCAGTGACAAACCATCCATCTTTAGAAGAAGCGGTGCAAGCGAAATAAAATCAGCATTTTACTAATACAAATAACCGGTATTTGACCACGTGAAGGTACTAAAATTTATTTTTCAGAACAGCTTTATTTTGTAAATGTTTATAAGACATGAGAACATATTTTTTATTCAGTTTTATTTCTATTTCTTATTCTTCAAAAAAATTTGATGCCTTCCCCTTTAAATATTTGCTTTGTTTTGTTTTTTACTGGCATAGGTATCAACCATAAAAGAAACATTCCAAGATCTGTCGTTGCCGATTCCCAGCAAAGACCATCTCCACATGCTTCACTCGGGCATGGCAGCGGCACCAGGAGGGGTTACTCCCCCTAAGGGAGGGGCGTGCGGCGAGGTCCGTCAGGGGTGGCTGGCCTGGATGTATTCCTGGATGAAGAGGTGAGTGAGTGAGTGGGTGAGTTTGTTTTACGGCACGTCAGCATGGTAACAGCTATGTTGTGCCCATGATGTCCTAAGACAGTTAATGCATTATACTAGTTACAACGGTGACTCCTTTATCTCTCTGAGTAGTAAAAACATAACAATTGTGCATGGTAACATATTGCTGGTTGAGAGCTATAACATTGTAACTGCAAAGAGTTAAAGTGGACAACAAGTATTTTCAGAGCCCTAAACATACATTGCTTTTCCCTTTCCAATTGTTATCAGAGCTCTAACGCACATTGCTTTTCCCCTTCAGATTAAGTTAAAAGCCCTTAACACACATTGCTTTTCCCCTTCCAATTATTATCAGAGCCCTTAACACACATTGCTTTTCCCATTCAAATTGTTATCAGAGCCCTAAACACACATTGCTTTTCGCCTTCAGATTATTTTCAAAGCCCTAAACACACATTGCTTTTCCCCTTCCCATTATTATCAGAGCTCTAAACACACATTACTTTTTTTAAATTGAATTACAATTGAGATATAGAAGATGTTTATTTGTTCCTTGTGTCTAATACAGTTTCATTTTGCTTCTCAGCTGGTTTGTGGGACCACACATTACCCTTCAAGATTGCCTCTCAGCTTTTTTCTCAGCTGACGAGCTCAAGGGGGACAACATGTACAGCTGTGAGAAATGTAAAAAGTAAGGCCTTTTGTTTTTCTATCTTCTTTTTACGATACAGGCTTATTTTGCTATGCTAAACATGGAGTCTTCATACAGATTGTTTTTACCCTTTTCGATTGAGATAAAATTTCATACTTAAGTATGTATTCAAAACTTGAAAAGATCATTTGCATTTTAAAGAAGTACATTTTGTAACTCTTGCTTCATTCATCTCCAATATGAAATATCCTACCAACCCATGAATATCAAAGTTGTGCTTACTTTGTGGCAAAGGAAAAAGCAATATGCTATGTAGTTCCTTTTTTGTGCCCCAGATCATATGTTAAATTCATTTTGATCCTATTGTAACATTAGAGATATCTAGCTGTGGCCTCATTAGTATTTATACACAAGCCTTGCTTTGTTAAATTTCTGTGAATAAAGATTTGCCTTTTCAAGGATAAATGAAAAACTAGGAATTCATGTTATATAACAAACTCAAAAATGGTTATATCATGTTTTCTATGATGGTTATTTCAACTGCATTAAATTGTTCTCTTTTTTCTTCTTTTAAACAATGTACTTTTAGGCTTCGAAATGGTCTGAAGTACTCAAGGGTGTTGGAACTACCAGAGGTAAGAAAGCCTTGTGTGTTTGATAGTTTGGTCATAAGACTTACTAACTTGTCATATCGTGAAAAAATAAACAACTTCTTTTAAGTGACCTTGCTTTTTCTAACAAGGTCAAAGACGTTTTGATATCCACATGTACATGTATTTTTTATGTAAAGCACTTTGAGTCAATTCCTGTTTGAAGTGTTATTATTATTATTATTATTATTATTATTATTATTATTATTAATATATCCCCATCCAGGATCATTCAACATAAAAAATGTTAATCTATGACTAACCAGTTAAAATTTTGTGGTGTCAAATTTCTCTCACAGCCGATCCAATTTTTAATAACTTTTTGATAGGGCTAATGATTTAATACAAAAGTAACTTATTTTAGTTGTAGAGAGGAAAGACAATTTGAGATGTATCTTTCAAGATTAAGTACTGATCTAATAAAGTAATCATGTTTCTACCTACAAAGATTAAATATCACATTCATTTGAAATGTATGTAACACCCTATGTGTTTTATTTATTTAGATTTTAACAGTCCATCTGAAGAGGTTCCGTCATGAGTTCTATTCATCCAAAATCAGCACTTTCATCTCGTTTCCCCTGGAGGGTTTAGACATGGCCCCCTACTTACATAAAGGTTAGTGGCATGAAAATATGTCATGGTATCTGAAGGGGAGGGGGAGAGTCCAAAGGCACTCTAAACAACTTTCTAAGGAAAGCAAAAAAGATGTAGTTTGTTTTTAGCATTGTTTTGCAAAATTATTAGACTAAGAGTGAAAAAAACATTTTTTTTTCTGTCTTTTATGAAAAATGAATAAGATTTACAGTGAGGAAGAAGAAAGGGGAGGAGAAATAGACGGAAAAAAGGAGAAGGAGAGAAATAGGAGAAAAAAAGTGGAGGAGAGAGGGAGGTAAGAAAAAGAGTTTAGAATATAAGAGGACAAAGAGAGCAAGAGAAAGAAGAAAGGGGGAAGAGAAGAGTAGAAAGAGCAGTAAAAGGGAGTAAGAAAGAGGAGCTGAAAGGAAACTTATGGTGATAGGAGTAAAAGAAGAAGAGTAAGCAAAAAGGAGTTGGGTGAAAAATTATGGCTCTATTCCCTACGGTTGAATTTTTTGTGCGTGACTATTTTCCTTATTTAGTTTTTCTCTTTCTTAAAAAAATGTTTTTTAGGGTTGAGGGTAAATATTTTTTTTCTAATTGTGTACATTCACAGGTTGCAACAATGAAGCGACGTACTATGATCTGTTTGCCATCATTTGTCATCACGGCACTGCTGGGGGTGAGTTATGCCTCAGGCGTTCACCTCTTCACATCAAATAATTTACACTTATTCCTTGTGTGGGCACTATTTGGGAAAATTTTCAAAAATGTATTAAAATGCTTTGATTTTTATTATTTTGAAGTGGAAGATGTGCAGATCAATACAAAGATTTGCTAGCACAATAGCAACATGGGATGTGATGGGGAAAAGTTAATCTAAAGCCAACCAAGTATTCTTAATGAAAATTTTTTAATCAAATTGCATATCTTAAATGTTACTCTTAAAAAAATTTTTACATCCCCTGGATTTCCCAAATAATCCTAAACGTAGAGAGAGTCACCAGCTTAGACTTGAACCTTGGACCTTTGGCTTCTCAGTGGAGAGCACTAACACACGAAGATGTGGGTATGCCAGCTTCTCATTTAAAGAATGATTTGTTATTTATAGAGGACATTACATAAGTCAATCTCATAACTCAATGTAACTGAGAAATTGATTTTTCTAAAAAAAAAAAAAATCGAGTTACGTGCATTTTTAATATAGACAATAACTATTTTAGTCTCCAAGGAAAAGAGATCCAGTGAAGTGAAAATTGATTCAAGCAATGTCCGCTGTATATGCAGTATTGTGCCTGAAAATGTCATTTTTATTTTTGTGTGCCCCTGAAATTGAGGGGGGCGCTGTGGTCCAGGGGTAGAACATCGGCTACCGACGCAAAAGGTCCCGAGTTTGAATTCTGGCTGTTGCGTTCCCTACTGGTTGGGTCGGTGTCGGTATAATGTGACCGGCTGAGACAGGAGTCATGGTATCCCTGCCCTGTCTCATGTGTGGCAGCACATAAAATTGTCAGACGTCCGTTTTGGGGCCCATCCACAATATAGTCTATATAGTGCTGCTTTTGAACGTTAAACCAACCCAACCAACCAGCCCCCAAAAATGAAAGCCGAACGTCTCAATGTTTTTTCTGCAGGCGGTCACTACACAGCGTACTGCCTGAACCACCTGAACCAGCAGTGGTACGAGTTCGACGACCAGCTCGTCACAGAGGTGGACGTGGGCCAGGTTCTCAACTGCGAGGCCTATGTGCTCTTCTACAGGTACTGCTGTCAGAAAAACTTGCTGCAGTCATTATTATTAGATTTCACCGCATATCTCTTTTTTTAGAGGGGGAGAGGCAGGGGAGAGGGGATAAAGTTGATAAAAGTTCATGTTGGCTTTGAATTAACATTTGACTGGTTTTTGGATAAAACTTAGAAAAAAACTTGAGCTGATATATTTTTTTACTGATGTACCATGCCACATGTGATTTTGGAGATCATTGCTTGCCATTCATATCCATCCATCTCTCTCTCTCTCTCTCTCTCTCTCTCTCTCTCTCTCTCTCTCTCTCTCTTGGTGGTCATCTCTTTTGCTTTTAGGTTTGAATTTAAAAAAATTTTGATATAATTCGTTCATGTTTCAGGAAGAGCAACAGAAAGATGGACAGCATCCGTCAAAGGTTCGCAGAGATCGAGCAACGAGAGGTGAGACTTTATAAGCATTATCTTCTCTCTGTATATGTACAGTGACTGGCGTTGAGAGGTGAGACCCCTGGAGTCTATAAGTATTATTTGTCCTCTGTAGAGTAAGAGACTCCAGGCCGATGTGGGCTATACGGACTTGCAAACAAAAGAAAACGATGCTTGATTTTAAAACCCTTCAATATCAAACTGAACACAGTTACAGAGAAATGCTAATTTTTCCTCTTTGCTTTACTTAGGCAAAAGAGCTGAAGCTTAGAGACCACTGCACTGAACAACAACAAAACCCTTCAATTACATTTTAAGCAGGTTCTATAGGAATCTACACAGAGACAGAGTCACCAGATGAAATTTAAACCTTTTACTCTCTGCTTATAAGTCCACAGTACCACTGACTGCGTCACTACAGCTTCCACCTTTTGTTTACAGGACTACTCTGTCACTAAACATTCTGCCTTTGCCTTAGAAACATGATCAGAAATACTTATAATCCTTTAAAAAATGGTTTTCAAAGCCTATTTTAATATAATTAGTATCTTTGTATGCATGTTAACAAACATCTCCAAACTTCTCCTCATCGCCTGTCTTCCTTCTCCCAGTCAAGCATCCTGCAATTCTACATCAGCAAGCAATGGATGAGCCGATTCCACACTTTTGCCGAGCCAGGCCCCATCACAAACAGCGACTTCCTGTGCAAGCACGGAGGTGAGTCCTCAGACAAGCAGCCATATAATCATTCACTGCCCTGTAACAACACTTGATGGAGGCTATGGCACCGTTGGGCAACGGGCTAACATCTTGGACAGACTAGATGTAAAAAAAAAAGATGTAGATCTGCAGGGCACATGTAATAGAGTGTTGGTCTCCCAACCAGGAGGTTCCCAGTTCGAAACTCACTATCTTTGTCCAATTCTATTCCTTTCTGGTTAGGTTGAAATCCCCAATTGGTCAAAAATGTATTTTGTCCGTCCTAGTAGTCTGTAAAATGTGGCTGTCTGAGTAAGCAACAATCATAAACATTGTGTGTGTGTGGTGTGCTCCGCAGGTGTTCCCCCAGGGAAGGTGAAGCAGATCCGTGACCTGTTTGAGGAAATCCACCAGGAGGCCTGGGAGCTGCTCTACACCAGGTGAGATTTGAACTCTGATCCATGCAGACTGAGGGCTATTGTAAACTTTGGTTGACCCATGGTTTGAGTGTCAGAGAGGATCAACGTAAGAATGCCTTGTGCTGCTGGCAGCTCTCAGATTTCATGTTGGATTGACTGAACTCTCACAGGTATAAGACGTAGGTAAACCACGGTTGATCCACGACGAGTGTGTGAAATCAGTTCATTGTTCCTAGCTGGCAGTTTATAGAGAACAGATCTGGCCAATCCCCTGTCCCACTGCGACAAAAGCTTTACAGAAGCCTGGAGGACTTGCGGTGCATAACCTCATTTATATGGGTACCGTAGTTAAACTGTCCATCTGATGGACAAAGAAGTAAAAGAAGAAAGGTCAGTGTTAGGCAGACCCACTGTCTCTGCAGCTAAAGGATTGAGCATTAGATAAACCTCTTGACTTTTACAGTAAGACTAAGACACTGTTTGTAACCAAAGGACTTACTGAGTGGCAAACAAGATTAGCCGTAGACTGACATACAGTCCTTGCGCCCTACACATTTATCAATATACTTTGGGCCTTTGATCTTTAAGACAAAACCGTCTTAAACGTAAGGGCTTGGTGACCAATAGGAAGATGTTTAGACTGACATACAACATTTGTATCGTTGATGTACCTCAGACCACTCAAACAGGAAGGACCAACTTAAAATAGGCAATACAGCTCAATGTTACACACCCCTCTCCCATAGTTACAAAAGTTAAACTTTTCAAGATGTGGAAACTTGCATGTCTGTGGATTACAAGGGCTTCTTAGTTTGTGCTGTAACACAGATATGCCAAGTTTCCATAAGTTCATTAAAGTTATGTCAAGGGCTTATGTATTATCATGCGATATGCTATGCTGCTGTGCTCAAGCGGTCTCGTAAAAATGTAAAAATCCAGTTGGCACCAATGTAAGAGACTTTGCCATGCGTCTTGTTAATTTTTGTATGGTGCTCCTCGTTCAGCTTTGGTGGCGGGCCAGTGTGTAACCACCTGTACGCGTGCCAGACGTGCCACAGCAAGCTGGAGAGCATTCGCCTCAGGCAGCGCACCGAGAAGGAACTCTTCATTCAGGTCTGTACGTGTTGTCAAGGATGCCATTTTCCAAAAGTCGGCAGGTCAGATTTTAGTGAAGATTTGTCGAGAGATTATGTATATTCAGGTGTGCTACAATCCTTTACACAAAAAACATTCATTAAAAAAAAAAATTACTTATTTGGCATAGCTGCATTGTGTCCAGAGGGATTTCAGGAAAGAATGCTTCTGCTATATCAGCATCCAGTAAAAAAAAAAAAAAAAAAGAAATAATGAAAAAGCACCATTGCATCTAAAATGTTTTTGTCTTCCAATATTTTTTAGGCACACACAGGAAAGTATTAAATTTACTTCTCAATAATTTGTATCTCTAACAGAGTTTAGTTGTATTTTCAGTTCATAAACCGTGATTTTTCCAACTTTGATGCTTAGCAGTTTACAGATTTTCAAGTCACTCTGCCTGGTTTCTTTGAAATTTGACTTTATTTCTCCATATGAAGATATTTTTTTTTTCTTTAATCTAATAATGGTGTTATTGCAATGGACGATAAAGTCCTAAAGAGTATATCATTCCCAGTGATGAGTATATTATACGTGATGAGAGCTTAAAGAGAATATTATTGTAAGTGATTGTACGTGTTGGGCTCACCATATCACATCACCTGCCATGTACAGTTGCTTACGACGCTAACAGAGAATGTTGGATGTGTGTTTTTCTGTTTACAGCTGAATGAAGAGTTTCAGGACGAAGATCACTCTGAGATTGTCTACGCCATAAGCATGGCCTGGTTCAGGGAGTGGGAGGCCTTTGTCAAAGAAAAAACAGACAGTAAGACTCTTTACTTGATCTTAGCTGTCATTTTGGTCTTTTTGCTGCTCTTTTACAGTTTTATACATTATGTGCAGTTTTAAAACCATTTTTGTGAAGCCTTGGGAGAGATTTTGAGGTAGAGGGTTGTAAAAGTCCATATTAAAAAAAAGAGAATAGATAAATCAGGATAATATAATCTTCCTTAAGTCCTTTTTCCTCCGAAATTGAATAATTAAAAAAACAACAAAACCCTGTTAACTAAAAACTTAGCAAATAAATTGCATCTTCTCCATCTAACCTCCTTTTCTTGTTGTTGTTGTCTTATAAAACGTGCAGCCCCTCCCGGCCCCATAGAAAACAACCGCATCATCGCGTACCGCGCAGGGCAGCCCGTGCTGAGGCAGACGTCGGACCACGGGCAGCTGTCGAGGGACATGTGGCAGTTCTTGCACCGCATCTACGGCGGGGGTCCTGACATCATCGTGCGCCAGTCGACGGGCACGGCGGTGAAGACCTCATCCTCCTCCTCGCCCTCCTCGACTCCGGCTCCTGCCCCCGTATCTCCAGCGGCGCCCCCTGGTGGCAGTGATGGTGGGGGTGGTGGGGGGACCACTCAACCAAACAACCCGCTCCACTCGACAGTCAAAGTTTGAACATTTTCCCTCGCATCAGTGAATGCCTGTGATACGATTTTGATGAGAATGGCAGAAACGTTCAATTTTTTCGCCTCTATTTTTTGTTTAAACTACTAAGTAATAGAAAGCTATGGTTAAGCTGCACAGGAGGCATAGACCTAGTTACAAATCGGAGCTAATCAGAATGTCCAAGTCTTTATTGTCTTCTGGGCTGTTCGAAACAGTCCTCACTCTGTGCTTACAAGTAAAAATAAAGACTTGGGGGGAAAACATGACACAAGAGCTGATGCGTTATGCAACAAGATAAAGTGAAATCTGAGAATAGCTGTGCTAATATTATGCATAGATTTTTTTAAACTTATTCCAAAGGAAACAGACAAGGCACGTTTCAAGTTTTTAACATTTTGTTTTGTTTTGAACTTTGTCTTTTACCCTGATGTTATACAAGGTGTTGATCAAAAGCACAAATCAAGACCAGAATTGAACATCTCAACCCTTTTCATGCTATGTAAGATAACTTTATATCCTTTCATTATGTCATTGCTTTAAATGTTTTTTTACTTTTAAGGCTCATGATCACTTGATTGCATTTTTGCTCAGTTGGTATTTATTGCCTTTGATCCATAATCAGTGATTTTTGTTCCAGATTTGAATCAAAGCATCTACAACTAATATCATTTTTGACTTTGTAAATGGATATAAATAATTTGTATTTATTTATTTTGTCCTACTTTTTATCAAATATGCACTTTCAAATTTCTGAAGGTTAGTCCACATTGTTTATATTGGATAAATCAGAACATAGTTAAATCAAGTTTTACTTCTCATTGAGGTACTGCCTGAGTCCATCTAAAGAGGGGTGCGGTAGCCCTGGTTTAGAACATTGGCTTCCGATGCAGAAGGTCCGTTGTTCGAGTCCTAGCGATCCCGCCCCCTACTGATTGGATTGGTGTCTGTTTAATGTGATTGGCTGAGACAGAAGTCATGGTACCACCACACTGTCTCGTGTGTGGCAGAAAATTAAAATTGTCAGACACCATTCTTGGGGTCCGTCCACATTATAGCCTATATAGTGCTGACGGTGGACATCAAACCAACTCAACAGCAACACTCCTCTATCTAAAATAATGCCATGGAACAGATCAGCTTCCACTGCATGGTTACAATCTTCCTCTTCTCCAGCAAAATTGTTTCATCATCATATACTTGCAAACTTATTTGGCTGAAAGTCTGTTACGATTCTAAGATATATATGAATTTGATTCATGTTCTATCACAATTTCATACAAAGTTCCAAATGCAAAGCTATGGCTTCTAAATTTTTGTCTATCATTGAATTTATCAAGGTGCTGGGTGCAACAATGTCATGTTGCATCCTAGTAGGTGAACTGTTTGAAAGATTTAACTCTATTTCACAAAGATATGGGGCCGTTTTAACCAAGTGGATAGATTGGTTGATTGTTTAGACAGTGATGTTTAAGAGATTGATTGTTAGCCTTTTACTCTATTTTACATGCTCTTGGTAAAGCTGTACTTGATAGGCATTCACTCTGCTGCATAAAGATGGCGCTCTTTGACTCACTCAGTGATGCCAACTTTCCCTACATTTAAGGATTTTCAGTAACAAAAATTTGACAGATCAAAGTTTAGTAAAGTTCTGTGAATTCAATTTATATATGCGGCATCATGCGAAAAGGTTCAGTAAAATAATACTGACCAAGCTTACATCACTATTCATTGATTGCGCAGGTGAATTGGATGATTTTTTTGTGTGTTTAAAAATGTAAGATAGACACTCTGATGTAATAAACAGTCATTCGGAATTTTTTCAGTCGCTTGTACAGAAGTAAAGGGCCTGTTTTCAATTGCGCAGATGGAATTTTGGAAGTTTTTCACTCTGTTGTACAGAAATGAAGCATCGCATGGACCTTGCAAGTGAATTGTTTCAAGATTTTCACTCTATTGTACATGTATAAAGCACCATCTTATTTGGATTGTTTGAAATCTTTTTCCCTATCTTACATTCTTAGATAAAGAAAATATTACGGTATTATCTTGCAAAGTGTACAAAGATACAGAGCAGCAGGGTTATGATTCCTGCACACCGGACCTGATTAATTTTGCTTTGCTCGTATAGCTTGTGATTCCAGACCTACGGCTTGACACCTATTTATCTATTTATTTATTCCTACTTGTTACGCTGACTGTGTTGATAGGCTTGTTTTCTATGAAAACGTTTGTTTTACATTGTTGAATTAAGTTATTTTATCGCATGCGTTTTTTGGGGGGTTTGTTTTGTTTTAATAAGATGCACCAGAAGAAAACTGCAGCCTGATAATCACAAAGTTCTATTGAAATATGGATAAAAGAACAGTGATATAAGATTTTGTACAAAAATGTTGAAACTGTAGTTGTTTACTAGAGTGTTCGCTCTTTGAAAATGCTGTTTTTCTGATGTTTTTACACTGCATATGATTGTAATTGTAATGATGGTATTGTGGCTTTTCTACTTCAAAGGCAGCGTCTTCTTCTTTGCTTTTATTTGTGATATCTTCCATGTTGCTAACAGGTGAGATAATTTTCGCAGATGATTTTGTTGTCAATAGAGAAATCTTCATCCATGTCCTTGGATCATCTTCGTCTGTGATAATTATCTTGAATGTTTTTCACTGCACAATATGGATGATTTATATCTTGCATTATAATGTTTTAATATTTTTAAGTTTGGGGAAGGTGCAAATCAATTTTTCCCCCTTATTAGCTACATTTTCAGTTTCAATTGGATATTTCAAAGGGCTTTGACATCTGGAAAGGTGTAACATTAATTTTGACCCTTAAAAAATATGTTTGAACTTTAGATATTAATAGTCTTTACATGGCCATCCTTTTTGATCATTCCTCCTCAATCCAGTTGTCGAAAGGTGAGTATGGCTAATTTAATGATTACAGACGTATAGAGCTCAGACATTTTCTTAATATGTTGTTGAAGTATTGTATTTTTTTAAAGCCAACTTCACTGCCCTCATGTTCAACATCCTACATTCATCTTTTAATCACATGGGAACTTAAAAAAAAATTTTTTTTTTTTTAAATTGTTGTTTTGAGATGAAATTTGAAAAAAAAAGACAAAAAAACTTGTTGGAAGACATAAATCCCTTATGTTCAATTAGCAGAAAAGTTGTAGTGTCATCTTTTAGCAATTTTATACAAAATGTCATTTTGCGCATTTTATGTTCCCTTCTAAAGACTAGAATAAGCTGCACAGTTCAGCATTACTCACTCGTTGTGCTTGATGAGCCAACTTGAACCTAAATTAGAGTTCATGTCTTCTAACTAGGTGTTAGATACTAGAATAAGCAGCACAGTTCAGCATTACTCACTCGTTGTGCTTGATGAGCTAACTTGAAGCTAAATTAGAGCTCATGTCTTCTAACTAGGTTCCTTAACTCTTGGTAAAATCACATTCCAAATGGGATACTATTATTACTACTCAGCACTGCTGGAATTGGTCTCTACCCTCAACTTTGCTATGTTAGCAAGGGGGAAGAACAAGGGAAAGACTGGGGCAGGCCTAGAATGGATACTCTCCCTTAAACTGTGTGTGCAGTCACTCATGCCATTGCACGTTTAAGTGGTACACTCTTTGTAAAGAAGGACGCTAGTCAGAATCCCCCAACATAACTCGTTACATTTCAACCAAGTCTATACAAATATTCGATATCTTTTTTTTTAACATTGTTTTAAAGACACTGTTTTAGCATAGTTTTTCCCATGAGAATTTATTTTTTATATAGAAAATGTTGAGCAGTGTGCATTTAAGTTTGTAAAGAAATGCGCTAGTCAAGCTCGCCATTTTTCACTCTGTCAACGTCACTTATCATATGCTCAGGAAGCGATGTTTTGTATAGAAAATGTGGCTATCTTATTTCCCTTATTCTTTAAACTCTCTGATGTTTGAAGACAGTTGAGTTAATGAATGGATCTTTTGGATTTGGAGGCTCGTCTTGCTGCAGCAGTGGGGCGCGGTGGTCCAGGGATAGAACATCGGCTTCCGAAGCAAAAGGTCCCGAGTTTGAATCCTGGCTGTTGCTGTTCCCTACTGGTATTTTTCCCCTTATTAGGTACATTTTCAGTTGGATATTTCAAAGGGTTTTGAAATCTGGAAAGGTGTAACATTAATTTTGACCCTTACAAAATACGTTTGAACTTTAGATATTAATAGTCTTTACACGGCCATCCTTTTTGATCATTCCTCCTCAATCCAGTTGTCGAAAGGTGAGTATGGCTAATTTAATGATTACAGACGTATAGAGCTCAGACATTTTCTTAATATGTTGTTGAAGTCTTGTATTTTTTTAAAGATGTTTTTTTCAGCCAACTTCACTGCCCTCATGTTCAACATCCTACATTCATCTTTTAATCACATGGGAACTTAAACACATTTTTTTTTTATTTGTTGTTTTGAGATGTAATTTGAAAAAAAAAAAAAAAAACTTGTTGGAAAGACATAAGGGATGTTCAATTAGCAGAAAAGTTGTAGTGCCATCTTTTAGCAATTTTATACAAAATGTCATTTTTAAAGGCTAGAATAAGCTGCACAGTTCATAACTTGAACCTAAATGGGAGTCCATGTCTTCTAAGTTCCTTAACTCTTGGTGAAATTACATTCCAAAAAGGATTCTACTGATCTTTACCCTAAACTTTGCTATGTCAGCAAGGGGGAAGAACAAGGAAAAGACTGGGCCAGGCCTAGAATGGATACTCTCCCTTAAACTGTGTGTGCAGTCACTCATGCCATTGCACGTTTAATGATACACTCTTTGTAAAGAAGGACGCCTAGTCAAAATCCCCCAACGTAACTCGTTACATTTCAACCAAGTCTATACAAATATTCAATATCTTTTTTTAAACTTGTTTTAAAGACACTGTTTTAGCATAGTTTTTCCCATGGTAATTTTTTTTTAATGTAGAAAATGGTAAGCAGTGTGCACCAAAGTTTGTAAAGAAATTCGCTAGTCAAAGTCGACATGTTTCACTCTTTCAACGTCATTTATCATACGCTCATGAAGCAATGTTGTGTATAGAAAATCAAAATGTGGCTATCTTTTTTTCCTTGTTCTTTTAACCCTCTGATGTTTGAAGTCAGGTGAGTTAATGAATGGATCTTTTGGATTTGGAGGCTCGTCTTGCTGCTGGAGGGGGGCGCGGTGGTCCAGGGGGAGACCATTGGCTTCCGAAGCAAAAGGTCCCGAGTTCGAATCCTGGCTGTTGCGTTCCCTACTGGTTGGGTCGGTGTCAGTATAATGTGACCGGCTGAGACAGGAGTCATGGTATCCTCGCCCTGTCTCGTGTGTGGCAGCACATAAAATTGTCAGACGTCCGTCTTGGGGCCCGTCCACAATATAGCCTATATAGTGCTGCTGTTGGACGTTAAACCAACCCAACCAACCAACCTTGCTGCAGGAAATACATGTATAACACAAAGGAACCCACTTTGGTTTTGAGCTAATTGTGCTTAAATTTACTCTTTGGTCATCTCTATAAATTTTGTTCTATTATCATTCAGATTTCTAGAGTTGGCAATTTTAAACAAGAGTTTTGCAGAGGACATGTTAGAGAATTTTAATTTTAACATCATTAATTCAGGTATTGAGTTTTCGTTTTGTTTTTGTTTTTTTTAATAATTTTGTAATCTAAGAATCACAGATGTGGTAATTTATTTCCTATATAAATATATTCATTAATATTACAACAATACATATTTTAATGATGGTCTAGTCAGTACAATGTATAGATTGTAGTTGTCAGTGCCATTAGCTTCATCTCAATATGCCTCAAATATTATTGAATAGGCCTATGCTTGTTTATTGTGTTACGTCCTCTAATTATTTTTACCACAGAGCCTATCGAGAGACAATCATTTGTGATGCTTTTTGTAAATGTTGTAAGTAAATATCTCTTATGTGGAAGTGAATGGGACTAGTAGCTGGCTTCAGAATTATTTTTTTGTTCTTCTCCTTATCTTTTCTTTATTTTCATAAGATTAGGATAGATAAAACTGATGAAAGTGATATGGCAACATTAGAAGAAGGAGTATTTTCACCAGTAGGTTAGAAATGTGTTGAGTTGATAAATCTATTGAGACGAAGATTGCCATATAGGAATGAAACTTTGTTCTCGCCACTTATCCCTGGCAAATAGTTAAATCTGTAGTAGGGCTTTGTTCTTTCAATCATTGTATAGGGAGAAACTGATCCCATGGGAGTAAAACTTTGCTTTGTCCCTTACCCCTTTGAAACAGGTAAATCTGTAGTAGGGCTTTGTTCTTTCAATCATTGTATAGGGAGAAACTGATCCCATGGGAGTAAAACTTTGCTTTGTCCCTTACCCCTTTGAAACAGGTAAATCTGTAGTAGGGCTTTGTTCTTTCAATCATTGTATAGGGGAGAAACTGATCCCATGGGAGTAAAACTTTGCTTTGTCTCTTGCCCCTTTGAAACAGGTAAATCTGTGGTGGGGTTTGTGCTTTGTACAGTATTATAATAATGAATGCCTGAAGCCATGTTCTGAGGTGTAATGTTTGGGCGATCAATTAAATACACAGGGCCATGGGACTAGTATTAGCATTTACAGAGCCAAAGAAGTACCCGCATTAGCATTTACAGTAATGAATTTACAGGCCATAGTATTATTAGTGTTTACAAGGCCTTATAATTAGTAGCGTTTATTATGACTGCAATTATCAGAACAATTCTCCAAGTTTTAAGAATTTTTTTTATGCGGTTTGAATTTTGTTTTTTTGTTTTTTCTCTTCACATTAGGGAAAACAAACATAATGCAAATTAAGTACACAGTATAAAAGGTGGAGAAATTCAGTATTGAAATGGCACCAACGTTCGATTTCTTTCTTTTTTTAAACGTTTGATTTTCTGCCAGAATACTATGTATGTCACATTATCAAATATCAGATCTTGAAGACAGAGTTGATCGAGTGATGTTCTGTGATTTTGCTTTCTTCTTACAAAAAGCCATCATATGCTGTGTTTTTGTTTTTTTTACATACACTATGTGCAATGAGCATTATGAAAGTTCATTGTTTTTTTGATTCACATGATAAGCTGTGCACCGACCATCCCTCTGACCACAGACTTTTTACTCTATAAAAATCATACATGTATGATGTATAAATCGAGCAGTGAATTAGAACCAGACCTAGGACCAACTAAAATTTAACCGTAACTGATTTCATCATTGAAAATGCAAACTTCAAAATTTTTCTGCTGCCAGAGAAATAATATAATGTAGATTACGCTATTACAGGTTGATATGAATGAACTATACTTTTATAACGTATCTTAAAAACAAAATAAAATTATAGACTGCACTGTTGAACATACGTAATGTGCATCACTACTGAATTGAAAAAAAAACAACACTCAACTGACATTGTTGGACAGATGAAAAGTGTGTAGCCCTTTGAATGTTTGTTAACGTTTGTGAATATATATATATACAAGATGTGCTTTTCAAGGACCCCACACCATCGACTTCTCTACCAGCTTGACGGTGCCAGTATAATGTGACCGGCTGAGACAGGAGTCACGGTATCCCCGCCCTGTCTCGTGTGTGGCAGCACATAAAATTGTCAGACGCCGTCTTGGGGCCCGTCCACAATATAGCCTATATAGTGCTGCTGTTGGACGTTAAACCAACCCAACCAACCAACCAACCAACCAGCTTGACTGTCGGGCCATAGCTCTCACCCTTCTTTGGACCCTCATTGTTAAGGCCTACATCTAGGTAAAAAAAATAAATAGTACAACTGTCTGTACAGACCCATACAAGTTTGGCTGACACAGTGACAGGTATAGTACTCAGTTAGCTGGTGTAGGAGTGGATCACCCCACGCGCTAACACAGACCAGACCCTAGGCAGTTTGCTTCACTCACTCAACCTCAGCGCATCTGTTTATTTCTTCTATGTTGTATGTGTGTGCGTCTCTCTCTATCTCTCTTTCTCTCTTTCTCTCACTCTCTCTCTCTCTCTCTCTCTCTCTCTCTCTCTCTCTCTCTCTCTCTCTCTCTCTCTCTCTCTCTCTCTCTTTCTCTCTCTCTCTCTCTATATATATATATCTCTCTATCTCTCTTTCTCTTTCTCTCTCTCACTCTCTCTATCTCTTTCTTTCCTCCTCTTCCCCCCATCTCTCTCCCCTGGCGATTTCGCTCCCTACTGGTTGGGTCGGTGTCAGTTTAATGTGAACGGCTGAGACAGGAGTCATGGTATCCCCGCCCTGTGTCATGTGTGGCAAAACATAAAAAATGGCAGACGTCAGTTTTGGGGCCCGTCAACAATATAGTCTATACAGTGCTGATGTTGGACGTTAAATCAACTTAACTCAACTGTCTTCCCCCCGCCCCCCATCCCACCCCTCTCTCACCCTCTGTCGCTCTCTATCCAAGATCTATGTTGGTCAAAATCATATATCATTGCTTGTTTTACAGTCTTACGACGCTATGTTGTATCTGGTTTTACACTGCAATATCGCTGTTATGTAAATAAACTTTTCTTTTCTATCAGAAATATGTGTCTTCAAATTTTTTTTCAAATTAATTGTTTTGTGAAGATTATTACTTATAATTATACATGTAGTTTTTTTTTGTTTTTTTTTTTTTGTATTGAAGAAAACCCCAACAAAAACTTTAAATTATTTTCAATGAGCCAAATCACATACACCACCACCTTTCTCTGTTGCTAAAATTAGTGCTTATGTTGATGTTTAATGAGGACTTTGATGTGGATCTTATTTCTTTTCTGTCTCTGGTGTTGTTATTTTTTGTTGTTGTTGTTGTTAAATTATTTCAAACTTTATGATTTTATGCAGGTAAGCTTTGAAATAAATATATTTTTAGGAGATACGAGTTTTGTATAAGCAACAACAATACAAACTTGTATCTCACAAATACGCCAGATAGATAGATAGATGAGTTTTGTATAAGCAACAACAATACAAACTTGTATCTCACAAATACGCCAGATAGATAGATAGATAGATAGATAGACAAATAGACAGACAAATAGATAGGTAGGTAGAAAAATAGGTAGGTAGATAGATAGATAGGTAGATAGATAGATAGATAGATATGTATGTATATAGATAGGTAGATAAATAGATAGATAGGTAGGCAGATAGATAGATGAGTTTTGTATAAGCAACAACAATAAAAACTTGTATCTCATAAATACGCCAGATAGATAGATAGAGGGGTAGATAGATACATAGATAGAGAAAGAGAGAGAGAGAGGGGGGGGTAGACACAACGAAAAAACTGTGACAAGATAATAATTCATTTGACATGTTCGACAAACTAAAAGATCTCCCCCTCTCCCCCCTTTTTCTTCAAATCAATCTGATACGTATTGAATTTATTCAAGCGAGTGTTTTATTCTTCCCGAGTAACCATCACAATAATGTAAACAGTGCAGCAACGAAGCCTTTAGACTCGAAGGCTTACCTCTCGAATCTTTTGACATACACCTTTGATGTAACAATAAATATAAACATGCAAACACCAAATCCACTATTAAAGGTGATCCCGGTGTCTAAGAATAGACTTTTTATACAGTCTCAGTCTTATTGCAGCATTCCGTTGCTCATCCAGTATAAATTCTACTGGACCGAATGCTTATTTGAAAACGTTATTGTTTCTTACGTCTTTATAATTATACAATAGGTAAAAAAACAACAACAAATAACCTGGGACTGTAGAGGATTTATTTTGTTATAATTACAATTGCTTCTTTGGGATGCTCAAACAACTTTGCCAATAGTGTTTAACAGAGATCTCGCTCTCATTCAACACCCAATCAGACTACATTCCAACAAAGACCTAGCCGATATCACAAACCTAGCACAGGATCGGAAACGTTGGAGGGAATTAACATCAGAGATCGAGAAGGCTGCCGAAGCGACACAGACGAAGAACTGGGACGCGACATGGCAATAAGTCAAGTAAGTCAAGTCAAACAATTCAAATTTGTTCTAATTCTATGCACAATATTTGACTCTTCGCATTCGCATGTAGGAAGAAGATCAATGAACACACCTACACAAATAATCATAAACCGACTATCACAGCCAGTTCGAGACAAACCATTCTCGAAAACTAGGGTCGTAAGTATAACGTCACCGTAACTTACAACTCATCCTGAGCCTTCTTCTTCGCATATTCCTACGACGAGTTGTAAGCACCCGCGAAGTTGTACTTACGGCCCCTTAAGTCTAAATGTAGATCTAGTCCCCGTGATCAGGGGCCCCAGGCTTCTCCTTCCGCGTCTGCCGCTTGAGCAGGCGCATGAACGAGCGGGAAGACTTGAAAGCCGCCATGGTGGGAACGAGGCTGGTGTTTCTCGCCTGCCGGATGTGCGCCTTCATTTTGGCGGCGAGCTTCATGGCCTTGAGCAAGTCCTCGTGTGTCCCTTTCTCCAGGTACTTGTTGAAGGCGGACTCGAGCTGCTTCTTGTCTATGCTGAGCGTGTTGTATCTGTTCGCGACCAGAGGGACGGACCGCTCGGTGGACAGGCGGCTCCGGAAGGTCGTGATAAAACTGTCTCCGAAGCTGTCGTTAGCGACCCCATTGCTGCAGGCTGTGGGCGGGCGCGAGTTGAAGGCCTCCAGCTCCCGGATGAAGTCCCGGACCTTCTCCTCAACAGTCTTCTCCTTGACCTCCACCACGATGTTCCCCGCAGTGCCGCCTGCGCTACTTCCGCCGTCCTCGTCGCCCTCATCATCGTCGGCGGCGGCCACGGCAAGGAGCTCCATGAATTTGACGTTGGATGTTTTGCGCGATGCAGACTTGGGTTTGGTAGTGGCCGGCGGGGCAGGAGTTTTCGCGCCGACTAGAGGCGATTCTCGCCTAGGTGTGCCGGGGACTGGCGTCCCTCCAGATCTGGCGCGAGACGACGCTCTCTGTCTACCCGAATCTCCGTGGGTGGCCCGCGAGGTTCCGCCAGGAGAAGGACTTCGATGTTTGGACTTGGACCCAAAATCACGACCAGGCGACTCTTTATCCACTGCGCCAGTTTCCAGGAATCCTTTAGGCCGCAGGAAATCCCCACCGAACAGCGGTGTGTAGCGCAGCTGCAATCGTGGCAACATGGGTGCAGACGACCTGTCCCCTGGCTTCCCGCGCGTCCTCCCCCGGCCGTCTGTGGGCGCGGAGTTTGAACGGTTCTGATTGGCTCCCTGTAGCCCGTCGTCTGCCGCCCTCTTTCCGTCGTCCTCCTTCGCTTCCATGGCCGACTTGGCTCTTGCGTCGACGAGTTCTTTCTTCCGCCGCAGAAGTTTCTGTCTGCGCCGCTCGATGAGACGCTTTTCTACGATGAAATCCTTGAGGCAGGCGTCTTTCTGGCGCGCGTACAGCGATTTCTCCTGCTCGAATTTGGTGTCGAGAGTTTTGTGCTTGTTGAGGAGCAGGGTGGACCTGAGCGGGGCCAGCATGACCTCGATGTTGAGCGTGTGGTCCTGCCAGGACAGGTTCTTGGTCTTCAGCATCAGCAGCGACATGGCTGCTCTCTGGTAGGTCGGAGCTTCGGAGCTTGGTGGAACTTCTCTGGTTTGTTATAGGCCTGACACGGATAACATGATGATGATGATGATGATGATGATGATGATGATGATGATGATGATGATGATGATGATGATGATGATGATGATGATGATGATGATGATGATGATGATGATGATGATGATGATGATGATGATGATGATGATGATGATGATGATGATGATGAGGATGATGAGTCACACCGCCAGATGTAGGTTGGGAAAATGTTTACCAGACACAGGAGGGGAAAAAACAATATTATCTCTTTACAATACATTATGAAATAATTTTTTAAAAAGTATGGGAAAGATTCAGAGGTAAGTGGGAAATAAAAGACACACAGTGGGTGTGTGCGATAATTGTGAAGTCCATTGATTATCAATCTGGTTCTTGTATCATATAATGTCTGACAAGTTTAGTTGTACCACCATTATAATGTCTGACAAGTTTAGGTACTGCCAGAGAGAGAGAGACAGTGAGGTGATATCATGCCTCTGCGTCAGCCGCTCACATTAAACTGACAGAAAGAGAGAGAGAGAGAGAGAGAGAGAGAGAGAGAGAGAGAGAGAGAGAGAGAGAGAGAGAGAGAGAGAGGAGAGAGAGAGAGAGACAGTGAGGTGATATCATGCCTCTGCGTCAGCCGCTCACATTAAACTGACACCGACCCAACCAGTAGGGGATGCAGCCACTAGTCGGGACTCCAAACACGGACATTCTGCGTCGGAATTCGATATTCTACCCCAGGACTAAGCCACCCCCCCTCTCTCTCCAGGGGGATAACAAGACAGGTCATTTTTTGTTTGAAATCATGTATATAAAAGTAAAACACGTTAATGCTAAACCGCTTGCGATAAAATAAAAGGCAAGAAATGTTTTACATATTTTTTTCATCGGAAAACGGTCTGCACGGAAAACGAAGCTTGTTTTAAAGATGTTGAATAGCTGTGTCGGTATTCGAGTCAAAATGGTGAATGCAAAAAAAAAAACAACAACAACAACAACTTACAAGCAAATAACGATGCAATTACAATTTTTTAAGTATAAGCAATACATTACGCCGGTAAAGAGAGTGGAAAAAAAAGAGTTGTATCTGTCTCGGTTCTATGTTGATCACACCTTGAATTAATTTCACTCTGTCCATCGATTTTGCGACTTTGATTCCACAGGACTGCCAGCCCAGATTGTCAGGGGCCTATGCAGCCCCACTACATGTCCTACATTTCACTTATTTGCATGCAATTACATTAAAAGTCATGATGGTGGAGAAGTCGATGCGATTGGCCAATAATTCAGCTTCCCAACCTTTGTCTACCAAATTCGATTTTTTAATTACAATTTCTGAGTTACTGCTGCTAGGCCCAACGCTTTAACTGTAACCTTTGAGAACAAAAAAAAAACCCGAAGGGAAGGCAGTGTCTACCAAAGTTGCTTTCTTTACTTTTGAGATACATCAATATTACGATCTATATATTGCCTATAAATGGAGGAAATTATATTGAAGAAAAACACTCTCGAAGTTAATCATCCTCGTAGAATAAAACAAGAAGGTCTTATCTTGACACATTTTTGTACCTCTATTCCTTAAAAATATGAAAACCGATGAGCTTTTATTGAGCTTTAGGTATACAAATGCGACAATTACATTTACCAAACATGTATCCAATAAAAAGAGCGCATTAAACAGTGGATATCGCTGATTTCTAGTCAAGGTGTTACATTATTATTATTTCAAACATACTTAGCATATATGTACCCAACACTTAAAACGAGCAACTAAACTGTGACTTATATTAACATTATTTTCAACAATTTGGTACATTGTACATATTTATACAAACAATTAATTTTATCTCACTTGCCTGATTCCAAACCCTTGAAAATATTCACAGCATATTCACTTTGCGAAGTTCTATCCTTGATCAATTATTATTATCGGTAAAATCCAACGCAATGCGAACAATGTATTCCAAAGACAAGGCACTCGACTCCAATCAATTGCGTTGTGTTCATGAACACAGAGCTGGGAATCTAGATCTAGACAACGCTCTGAAGTGCAAGGCTGCAACCGGCGAGTTGATTGGATAAGAATTCACTGGACCGGATAATCTCATCAGGCGCAGGCGCGAGGCACGGAAGGAACTGCTATTTTTAGACCTAAAGACACCAATAGAATTGAATGATTTAATGCGTTGAGATTTGGTGGCCTTGGTAATGATATCATGGGATGAGCTGTGGGCAATGCGGCTGTGTATAATTATAACCACAATAAGGCAGTTACTAGGGCTTAAAAAGAAACCAATGCCGTTGAATACATTGTGACATTGTGATTGTAGATCGAGTGAAGGAGTGGGGTTAATTTGTATTGTTTCGGCTTCTCCTACGTTTCATGAAACAATTCACACCCTGGGGTGGAGATTGGTCGAGATGAAATAATAATAATAATAATAATAATAATAATAATAATAATAATAATAATAATAATAATAATAATAAGAGAGAGAGAGAGAGAGAGAGAGAGGAGAGGGGGGAGGGGGGGGGGGGGGGGGGGGAAGACAAATGGGTAGGCTACGGGGTTTAAACTATACGAATGTGACTGTAAGTTTGGGAAAAGAAATACCAGGGTGAGCTTAGAAACCGACAATACTTATGCGAGATTAAAAAAATTAAAGTAGTACTGATATGAGTTTGAAAAAGTAGTAGAAGTATTGCTTGGAGTTTGGTAACAGTTGTGCATATACATGTACTGATGTGAGTTTAGTAAAAGTAGTACTGGTGACACATTATACAAAGTAAGCCTAGTACTGGTGTGAGTTTGGAAAAGTAGTACTGGTGTGAGTTTGGGAAAAATAGTGCTGGTGTGAGTTTGGGAAAAATAGTGCTGGTGTCTATTATGTGTCATTATAAAAAGTAGTACTGGTGTCAGATTATAAAAAGTAGTACTGGTGTCAGATTATAAAAAGTAGTACTGGTGTCAGATTATAAAAAGTAGTACTGGTGTCAGATTATAAAAAGTAGTACTGGTGTGAGTTTGGGAAAAGTAGTACTGATGTGAGGGGGCAAACTCGTCTGATTTCGTCTCTTGTTACTGGTTACTAGAGAGAGAGATAAAGAGGGGAGAGAGAGAGAGAGAGAGAGAGACAAAGAGAGGAGAGAAGAGAGAGGGGAGGGGAGAGGAGAGAGAGAGAGAGCGAGAGAAGAGAGAGAGAGAGAGAGAGAGAGAGAAGAGAGGAGACAGACAGACAGACAGACAGACAGAAAAATAGACAGGTGGACAGACAGATATAGAAAGAGATTTAATTTAAACAAAAGAAGGCTAACGAGGCCTTATAGCGGAGCCTCGTTTTCCATACACAGGACATAAAAGTATGGTTGCTCTTACCCTCTATTGATCAACGAAAACGAAGTTAATGAGGGCGCCGTCAACCGAGGCACTGCCAGACTGCTAAACTGCTACACTGCTATGTACGAATCTGCTACATTTACACCCTGATCATGTACATGATTGTACTAACGGCTTGTCGGCGGAGTCACGGCTGGATTAGCAGACGATACTTCTGTTTCAGCGCCTCAGCCGTGTCCGAAGCCCGGATTTCGGGGAGAACAGAGACCTTGTGATAACGGAGCCCATGTCGAAGACGAAGCCGCAATAATGGAATATACACCGGCGTCCAATCATAGCTCTGTCCTAGATTTACTAAGCCAATGAGCGGTTCAGAAAGCCCTTGCCTACATGGTGTGATGACGTCATCCTTTATGTCACGTGCATCACAAAGACTGTACTTAGCAGAGAATGCAGCAACAACTCGCTAAAATAAAGATTGAGCCAAATTTGGTCCTTGTAATATTAAAGATTGTGGAAATATCTACGATCAAACATTGAAATTAGATTAATGCAAAATAAAACAAAGAAACACAAACAATAGCAACAAAACGAAACAACTGACTCGAAATCCTGAATCGGGTATACTGTGAATATTTTGTTATCAATCTGGGTGCACGGGAGATTTATGTGCCACGGAGATTTAAACGGAAATACACATGTAATCACAGAGCTATTATTATTATTATTATTATTATCATTATTATTATTATTATTATTATTATTATTATTATTATTATTATTATTATTAATCCTCCTATTAAATAATAATAATAATAATAACACAAAACGGAGGCTAACACAAATAATATGGCCCAAAATTTAAACCTAAAAAAAAACCCATAACTATTATACAAGCATTCGCTTACCGTACTATGTAACAACAGAGAAAGATGTGAAAAAAGGCTCCAAGGCTAGTTACCTGAAGTTATGTCCAGTTAGCTCAGGTTAGTTGTCCACTATGAAGTACCCACAGTCCCTCAGTCCCACAGTTCAGGCGGGGTTTGGAGTCAGTTCTGCCTGGTGGCAACAGTTGCGCGCGGGGCGCAGTGGGGCGGGGACGGCTTTCAAGGCTGGACGGAGAGCGAGAGAGAGATGGAGGGAGAGGGAGAGGGAGAGAGAGAGGGAGAGACAGAGAGAGGGGGGAAGGGGGAGGGAGCGAGAGAGAGAGCGAGGTTGATTGAAAGAAAGAGAGAGAGAGAGAGAGAGAGAGAGAGAGAGAGAGACAGACAGACAGACAGACAGACAGAAAAATAGACAGGTGGACAGACAGATATAGAAAGAGATTTAATTAAAACAAAAGAAGGCTAACGAGGCCTTATAGCGCGAGCCTCGTTTTCATACAGGCTAAAAGTATGGTTGATCTTACCCTCTATTAATCAACGAAAACGAAGTTAATGAGTGCGCCGTCAACCGAGGCACTGCCAGACTGTTAAACTGCTACACTGCTAGGCACTAGTCTGCAACATTTACACCCTGATCATGTACA
>RQTK01000391.1:403358-405687 GCA_003991915.1 Elysia chlorotica
TGAAAGATAGAGATAGAGTGAGAGATAGAGAGAAAGATAGAATTTTAATAGGCTACGGTAAATAATTATCACAAGTATGAAAATCATTTATCCGGTAGTACTCATTGCTGTCTATATAATATATGAATTCATGCATTTATAAATCTATATAGTTGTTTTTCTTTTACATACATATGAACATAACATATTAATATGGCATGAACTTGCATAACACCTATGCCTGAATAAAACTCTGGGCAAAAAAAATCCCCATAGCAGCGTTAGAATCAGAACACAGCAGACATTCGCGAGACCGAGCACCGAGTGGGGCTAACCTTGCAATACGACATAATCCACCAGGTCACGGAAAGTTGGATTAGCGGATTAAGTGTCCTTAATCCCGACAGTAGCCATAACCACAGAGTAAAGCACCCACCCACCGGAGCCACTTAGTAGATATAGGCATACACACAGACACTACTTTTCGTCCTCTAGATTTTTGTCCCGCTTAATCCTGTGTGGATACTTGTGTATTTTATTTTTAGATCAATGGTGTAACTGGGGCACGAATAGAGGTTCGAACCTGGGACCCTCTGCTCGCCCACCCAAAGAGTAAGCTTTGGTCTCAGAAAGCGAAGCTCTCTCCCGGCTTAAAAGTCCTGTGGAGAAAGTGGAAAAGGCGTAGCAATGCCAGTTGACACCTTCAAATATTGCTAAATATGGACAACGTTTGTTCTTAAATATGTTTGAAAAATATTACAAAGGAAAACACTAAAGGATACAAAGCAAACAAGTAGGAATAGGCCTACAATAAATTTGAATGATGGAAAAAACAACAAGTAAATGAAATAATGAAATACTGTTGTTGATATAATTATACTTATTTTTTGTTAGGAATAGGTACTTCCTAACACGGAATATAATGCCACAAAATTGAGTGTAACAGGTTATGTTTATAACGTGCCTATGTGTGCATTGGAAGCTGTTTTCATATTAATTTATTTAAACATTATAAAAATAATTTCATGAAAAGGGAAGTCTAACTCAATATAATAATAATAAAAAATTACATGAGGATTATGCCACAAGTACAGACCAAAACTCTGTCCATTTCTCTCTCGCCGATTTATATTAATCTACTCATTTTATACATTTTTGTGTCTTCAGTTTTATTTGGGTCTTATTAATTAAAACACAGCAAGAGCTTTAATTAAAGTTGTCTTACTCGGTTTAGTAAATTTATTTAAAGTATGGAGTAGTAGAATAATTCGAATTCCATCGTACTCGACGTAAACTAATTCCAAATTTAACAAAAATTGTTCTCAAAATAAACGCATTTACATTTCTGTTTCTGGTAAAACGTTTATACATTATTCATCGTGAGAAAGCAAATCAAATACAGGCCCTTTCAAGAGAGCGGATCTCATTTCCTCAGACTTCCCGTCATCCTCTTCAACCGGCCCAGCCAATCGCTGGCCTCCTTTGTCTCGTCTGCGGGTGTCACGTGAGAGGGGAAAGCCCGATTAGACCGCGTCTGTGTTTTAGGGCCTACTCCCGAAAAGTGGAGATGATTGATATACGAAGATGGCCGATCTTTCACGAACAAACTCGGCGATGTCATTCAGGCATCACATAATTATCGGAGTTAAAGAAATGGATGTAGAGAATGATAAAAAATAGTTCTTACTGAATGTCTGTTGATCTATTCACCATCTCAGTGTTATACAAAGTTTTTTTCACCTTAGAACCGGCAAAATATAGAACGCCATGGCATGTTATATTGTAGAGGGATTTTCCCATTTGTTCAAATTATCCCTTTTTAACTCAACCAGCCCCCATTCCACCTAGATCTTTCTCTCCCTACTTCCGTTTCTCTCTCTCTTTCTCTCTCTCTCTTTCTCTCTCTCTATCTCTCTCGCTCTCACCACTTTTTATTATCAACTCCTACATTTTAACCTGTTATTTCTCTGTGGTGAACGTCCCGCCCCCTCTCGAGTGCCTGATACTGTGATAGTTCAGTCAGTAATTCTCTAGACTGGTGAGCAGAGAGTCCCTGGTTCGAATCTCAACAGATAGCCCCGAACTCGTCAATTATATAAGTCAAGACACATTATAGGACGTAAAACTGATCGAACTACATATCTCCCTTCCCTGTCTCTGTCTGTCTGTCTGTCTGTCTCTGTCTCTCTTCTCTCTCTCTCTCTCTCTCTCTCTCTCTCTCTCTCTCTCTTTCTCCCTCCTCTCTCTCTCTCCATCTCTCTCTATCCCCAACTTCTGCGCAACTCCAAATCTCTCTGGCACTTCAGCATCATGTTGATTGCGTCACTTCGTGTATCCCCAAAAACCCCTG
>RQTK01000391.1:417235-439771 GCA_003991915.1 Elysia chlorotica
AGAGAGAGAGAGAGAGAGAGAGAGAGAGAGAGAGATAGAGAGAGAGAGAGCGATATTGAGAGAGAGAGAGAGAGAGATGGACGTTAAACTAACTCAACAACAACTACAACTACCTCCCGATTCGGAGGCCAACGATTTACCACACTCTACACTTGCAGAAATAAACATGTGGTGACACTTATAACTGGCCTGATTTTTGTGTTGTTTTTTTTGTGTCAGGGTGGATTCTCAATATCTGACGAGATGTGTGTAAACTATATCCACTACTACCCTAAAACTGACCTTGAGGTCTGCAAGAGCTCTGTGGAGACCAAAGCTCTGGACACGTTTCTCTTCTTCCTCAACAGGTGAGCCAACTTAAAAAAAAAAACATACATAAGGCCGGAAACAGAACAAATCCTTTGGTCAATTCGGTGACTTCAACTTTACTTAAGGGGCCCATGGTTTCACATTTCTTACATCTATACCTAATTATTCCATTAAAATTGTTTCTAAAAGTCCCAAAAATATAGATATAATCTTTTTTAACGTCATCTTGCGATGACTTAACGCATCCTTCAGAGCAAGGCTGGAGCCCAAACATTTTCCACTCATTTCTTCTGTTCCTCCTCACATTTATCACATTATGTCTACCAGAATCGGCGGCGCCCACGTGAGTCCAGCCCTGGGCTACCGCGCCAGCTTCGCCAACCTGGAGTGGACAGCGGTCAGCGAGGGTCTGCTGGACCAGTTGTACCGCAGCTCCCCCCTGGCCATGCAGTGCAACGCCTCGGACGGTGCCCGCCTCCCTGGACACTGGGACCACACGCCCATACCGGACCTGCCCTTGTTGACCACTGGTCAGTCTGGGGTGGACAGCTCCAAATGTTGATGGGAAGGTGGTCGACGTCTTGATGTTATAAAATACATGTATTGATGGAATGGAAAGTGTTCATACCAGCAGCTTGATGTTACAGAATGATGATAAATGTATAAAGGTGTTGAGGTCAGTAGCTTGGTGTTATAAAATATTGATGGAAAGATGGTCAGGTCAGCAATTTGATATTACAATTAATGATAAATGTATCAAGATTTTCAGCTAAGCAATTTCATGTTACAGAACAATGATAAATGTATCAACCTTTTCAAATCAGTAACTTGATGTTTCAGAACAATGATAAATGTATCAAGATCTTCAGATCAGCAGCTTGATATTACAGAACAATGATAGATGCATCAAGATATTGAACTCAACAACTTCATGTTATAGAACAATGATAAATGTATCAACCTTTTCAGATCAGTAACTTGATGTTACAGAACAATGATAGATGTACCCAGTTGTTCAGTCAGCAGTCGAATCCCACGATCGGCAGATTTATTTATCTGATTTCGTCCCCTGTAACTGGTTGGGTAGGTTTCAGTTTAATGTAATCGGCTGAGACAGGAGTCATTGTATCCCCACCCTATATCATGTGTGGCAGCACATAAAATTGTCCGACGTCAGTCTTGGTGCCCGTCCACAATATAGCCTATACAGTGCTGACGTTGAACGTTAAACCAACTCAACGCAACTAAGCTCAGGTCAGCATCTTCATGTTACAAAAAAAAAATTATAAATGTATCAAAATGTTCAGTTCAGCAAATTGATATTAGAGAGCATTGATACATGTAACATGATGTTCAGATCAGCAGCTTGATTTCAAAAACTGATACAAATGTAGGAAGAAGAGCAGATAAGGCAGCTTTGCGTTACAGAATGTTGATAAAAAATGCTTGGTCGAAATTACAAAAAAAAATGATGAAAAGATGCACAGTTGAGCATAATCTGATTAACATTACAAAATTGGGGTTTAGAATAATCTTTAGTTCAGCAGCTTGACATTAGAAAATATTCAAAATTGATCTAAAGAAGGGCAGAGTAGGCAGCCCGACGTTACAGAATATTGATATGGAGATGTGCAGTTCAGCATTTTGACATTAGAGAATACGGTATTGATGAAAAAAATGTGAAGCTCGACAGCTTGATATAAGGAGAATGTTGATGGAAAAAAAGAACAGACTAGGCAGTTTGGAATTACCGATTTTTGATGAAAAAAAAATTGCAGATGAAATAATGGGTGGCTCAGACAGTAGTGTTCTGGATTCTGGGGTGACGGGCGAGTGAATCGGGGTTCGAATCTCACCTGGCGGGCCCGTCTCCGTATGGGTTTTGGGGGTAGTTGTTGAGTTGGTTTAACGTCCAACATCAGCACTATATAGACTATATTGTAGACGGGACCCAATGCTGACGTCTGACAATTTTATGTGCTGCCACACACGAGACAGGGCAGGGATGCCATGACTCATGTCTCAGCCGGTCACATTAAACTGAAACCGACACAACCAGTAGGGGGCGAGAAAGCTGTGTTAGTTTTGACAAATAGTTACCAAATAGCAAAAACAACCAGTTTGCCAGTTTGCTACCTTCTAGGCCTCGATTTGTTCAGACACTCGTTTTATGTATCAAATGTTACAATAAAAGTCTCTCAGGATAACGTTTTAAAATCAACGTGTTTTTTTTCCAATTGTGTCTGCAGCACATGTTCTGTAAAAGTAGCGGTTTCGCGACTCCAGATGTAAGTGGCACGTTCAGAACATCTTTTTTTTTTTTTTAAATTTACCATGACAGGAAATTTTGCTGTACCGAATCTTCTTATGTATTTACTCTATTATATTAGTAGCAGTGGTATAACTTCAGCTGAAAGTGTCCGAGTTATAGTTCGCTCATAATTTATGCACATTTTTTATTATTATTTCGATATCTGGTTTTGTGTTTCCATGACAGTTACATGGCCAAGATATCTATTGAGAACAATGATGTATTGTATCCATATTTAATCGAAAGTTTTTGTTCGTTGGTCTCAACCAAAACTCACCATCAGCACAAAATCTATGCTATTTCAGAGGTGAATGCCAAAGTAAACCTGTGATCACTTTATGTTATCACTAAAAAAAAATAATAAAAGGTTAATAAAATAACCTTACACTGTTACAGTGCCATTGTATTTTAGAGATCATGTTAAACTTATAAGATAAAGCATTTACAGACGCACACCAGATATAAACGGAAAATGATAATAGAAATAACAACAACAACAACAACAAAAAAACAACTAAAAAATGTAGTGAATTTTATTTTTCTTTAAAACTTTCCTTGTATGAACAATAAAATAAAAAAAAAATATGATGATAAAAACAAAGGATAAAAATGGAAACACACCATTACATGTGCATAAAGTTAAATGAACTAAGCTTTAATGCGTTTTAAAAGGATGTGATCCATTTTAGTTAACCTGTGAATTATGTGAAAACAAACAAAAAATAACCAAAGCATAAATAACGATGACAACGGGTTTCAACATAATTATGTTATATATACAAAAAAGATGAGTGAGTATATGTTCGTGTATGTGCGTAGAACACTGTATATTAAGTATATACCAGGGTACATCAAACATAAGAAATGGGAAAATGAATGTCCAAAAATAAAATAAAAACTAAACAGGCCTCACAATAGATAGTACGATAAATCGAACTTGAAAGTATGAGAGGTTAATAAGGTTGACAAAATTCACTAAAACAAAAGGTTTAAAAATCAACATAGAAGAGACAGAATGAAAAACAAAATCGATTTGCAAATATTATGCTTTGACAATTCACATAAAAGTTTATATCCATGTTTTAAAAAAATAAGTTATGTAACAATCAAGTAACCAACAATATTATGGTCTACCTCAAATTCAACTAAAAATAATGTTTATAACAGAAAATTATCCTGGTTGTAAGGTTTAGTAAAATGAAATATGATTATAAGAAATGGAAAGGAGTGATCACTCAGCTGCGAAGAAAGATCACTAGACAAAATCAATAATAAAACATTGCACATAAATAATCACTCCAAAAAGAAATACATGTACAGAAATAATAATGTAGACTTAAAACAACACTATCACAAGATTTAGGAATAGTTACAGTATGAATGAGGAGCAAAAGAACTGTGGTGCAAAAATAATGCTGAGTTAAAAGCACACAGCAGAGCAAGTTTGTATTTTTACCCCGAGAAGATAGTACAAACACACACAGCAGTTCCTCGATCAGGAGACCAAGGCACATTGGTTTTTTTGTTTTTTATGTCACTGAATATGATATTTGGGTAACCTAGGAGACGTTTAACAAAGCGAGAGAGACAGTTATGTGACTTAAAGGGGGAAAAACTGAGGGCCTTCTATCACGGCTAAAGCATCAACAACAGAATCCTATTGTGTATTCAGTACAATAGAGTGCAGTTCTAGAAATTATATTGGCTCTAAAATACCAAAGAAGCAACAACGACAGAACACTTTGGTGTATTCTAAACAATAGACAAGTGTACTTGAAACAACAATGTGGCCCCTTGCAAGAACCTGACAACCCAGATTTTCATAAAAACGATATTAAGAGGGAAATAGGTTCCTCATACTGTATTTTAATTGTAAAAATTAAATGGAAGCATTTCACAATGTTTTGATGGTCAAATAATCACAGTCTAATGTCATTAAACTTATGTTCATCTTGTAAACAATTAACCTAAGTTGATTTTTTTCACTTATATCTTAGTGTGGGTTATCAGGTTCATGGATGGGGCCACTAAATTGTCCTCTCAGTTGTGCTACGTACTATCTCATATCTAAACCACTCTAAATCTTTGGTATTTTATAACTGAGATTGGCCAGTACACTACACAACTGAGGTGACGCGCTACTCAGGGAGGCACAGTCTACAATCCAAAGTTTAACGGTCACACTTAGGACTGCTTAAATGTAAGGCAGAGAAAAACATGGACAACGATTTCTGCGTATTGAGTTAATGCTTTTTCAGTCGATTTTCTATTAACTGGATCTTCTTTTTTTCTCTTGGACCTCCTTAAATCAAATGTACATGGTATTCATATTTTAGCCTTACAAAAAGTGTTCATAACTTTGGATTTTTTCCAACTTGATTTGTTCCCCCCACCAATATATCTCCTGGAGATATATCAGCTTGGGCAGTTTTTACTCCAAATACTTATCTGTTTTTTTATCAAGTACATACAAATATAATAAACATTGTATAAAAATTCTAAACTATTGAGCAGAAAATAAAGCAAAACTTGAAATGATTAAAACTTTTTCGGGAACTTAACTGGCTTCTTCGAAATCAACCCAAAGGAATGTCGTATATCACAGATTGGTATATCAAGCTGAGTATTTACTAATATAACAATTCTTCCTTAACAATTGATCTTTTCTTGACAGTACAACGGTTTTGTTTTTTTGTTTTGTTTTCTTTATGAAATAAAATAAAAACTTGAAAAAAATATGTCTGAAGACTTAAAACCCAAACAAGTAAGTTCTCTTGTGTATGCATTTCGAGACTTCATCCATAATGAAGAGTCTCTGGGCTTTTCTGTTGTTGGCTGTTACTGTTTTAATAGTTGCACACAAATACACACATGTATGGGAATCAGAGGCATTATGGCATTGCCAATTGTGTTAAAAATTGAGAAGTAAAAAAAACCAAGAAGGAGGCAAGTAGTTGGGCATTATGAAAACATTCTAATTCAATAAGTAATAAAACAAATCATAGTCAAAATAACACAGGAACATGAAGAAACAGAAAGAGGATTGTATTTCAACAGAAGGAAATAAAAGATGACCGAAAAAATACATTCTCGAATCTTCAAAAATAAATCACAGCTACAAACAAGCAGAAATGCTAAAAGAAGTAGTATTGATTCAATCAACATCAAAAAGCTATTGGTATGTTGAACTTGGAGGAACATTTAGAGTATTGGACCAAAGTTTTTTGCTTCTAAATAATTTTTTTTAAATAACAATTTTATACATACATGTGTGTTTGGAACTCCAGTTCTGCATAAAAACAAATTTATGTGTTTTGGTATATGGTTTGATAAGCAAGTTGTTAGACAGCTTTGCTGCGTGGAAGGACACGAAAATGAAAACATCAGTAAATGTGGAAAAGGATCGAAGAGTTTGGAAGCACATGATCACCAACCCTCATGAATCAAGGCACCTGATGGTAAAGCGAAGAGTATCATTAACATTTTCGTTCTCTTTGATCAGTATGGAAATCAGAGGCATTATGGCATTGCCATTTCAAGCTGTAGAACTGATTGTGCAAAGATCACTATGAGGCCTATGTTGAGCAATAGACAGCGCTAGTAAAGCATGAAGTAAAAACTTACTTCATCAACATAGTGCTAAATATGTGGATCATAATAATCATAAGGAGACATATAATGTGATATACAAAAACAAAACAACGGATTTCCTATTTGTCCCTCATGTTTGCCCAGTCTATATACAGATTTGCAGAGATATTGATAAAGCGTGTAAAAGATTTCATCATTCAATTTGACATAACTCTACAAGTGGAATGTCCAATTGTTTACATTGATCAATACAACAACCTGAACCAAAAGCTGGTTTTAATCCCGTTTTACATCAAGGTTTTATTTTTGGGGGAGGAGGTCTCGGTGGTTTCAGCGGTTTGGCGTCCCCACGTGGTCCAGGGGCGATCGGACCAGCAAATCCTGACTGGGAGAAACTGTTTGCCAGCTCTCGCACACTCTTCTTACCAGCGCTCTCGTCCGCTGGCGTGCCCTGCCCAGCCCCAGGCCTTACAACAGCGCCCCCTACTGGACTCGGCATTTTCAACATCATTTTCGGATCCTGCCTTGCCTCGCTAGCTGAGCCATCTTGAGCAAAGTGCGGCTTATCTTGATCGAGCCGGCCCACATGAAGACCCTTCCCTGATTTATCCGATCTCCGCGCTGGAAGTGTCACGGCCTGTCCACTTGTCATCCGCTGGGAGAGAAGAACCGAAGCGAGGTCCGCTCTCATGTCCAGGCGGCTGCCGGAGCTGTTGGTGCCCACACAACTGGCCAGGGAGTAACCTTGGCTCTCCCCCCCATCCAGAATATCCTCCGCACTTCTGCTCTTCTCCCGCACGAGCCTCTGCCCCGCCCTGGTTATGGGCGCTCGGCTGTCAGGCGTTGCTGGGAGGTTAGGGGGAGGTCTGGTCGGTCTCGGGGGGACGACGATCTTGGCTCCACTTGGTGTGACCATGATCTTCTGGTGAGTCGAGGCTGATGGTGAGGACTGCGCACTTCTCCGAGGAGCCTGGGATGAATGGCGAAAGACGGGTGTTTTTTTAAAGGTTAGGTATTCTACCCTAAGAATTAAGGATTGCGGTTAGGTTTCTAAATTTTACAAATGTATGGAAGAGAAAAATGTAGTGGAAAGAGAAAAATGTAATGAAAGAAAAAAATGTAATGGAAAATACAAATATAACGGAAGAAAAAAATGAAATGGCAAGAGAAAAATTTACTGGACGAGACAAACTTAATGGAAGAGACAAATGTAATAGAAAGAGAAAAATGGAATGGAAAGAGAAAAATGTAATATAAAGAGAAAAATGTAATGGAAGAAGCAAATCTAATGGAAAGAGAAAAATCTATTGGAAAAGAAAAAATGTAATGGAAAGAGAAAAATGTAATGGAAAGAGAAAAATGTAATGGAAAGAGACAAATGTAATGGAAAGAGACAAATGTAGTAGAAAAGAAAACCATACCGAAGATGAATTTTGCATTTTGTCTGTTGCATAGAGGATGTCCTGTTCTGCAGTTGAAGAGATCACCTGCGTAAGATTAAAATAGAAACCAAAATCAGTGTAAACCAAAAAAAATGAAATGCTTATACATGTTACAGTCAGACGCCAAAATTAGCTGTCCTCAGGAAATGTATAAAGAATTCAGTTAATCCAAAGTAATTCTGTTGCAATGAAAAAAAAAGGAACTGCTTGGTATTCACTGAACGACAAAACGTAATGACTTGCATCCATGTTCTACTGTTACACACACTGTTATATATACATAAAGGTTGAACTTAAATTTTGCTTATAAACAGGTTGTTGCTTATCGTATTGAAGGGGAAAGGACTACAAAAATTTGGCGGAAATCTAGCATGGTGTGCATGAAAATCCTGCTTCCTATAATTTCTATCATTTTGTTTCTTTCCCTACAACAACCAACCTTAGCTTTTCCGAGAAAGTCTTGCTTGACAAGGTTGTCTACCATTTTCTTTGGTGGCCGAAATAAGCATCGGTCACTGTCAAATTTGGGAAATTGGCCAGATCTCTGGCAAGGGTGGACATAAGTAGAAGGGGAAAAAAGAGAGTTTTAGGGAGGCTGAATTTTTTGTTCTTTATACATAATTATAGAAGTTCATGGAATAATAAAAAAAAAAAGCAATAACTTCAATCTTTGAATATAATAGGAAAAATGATAATTATTTGGCTCCCTCTGCCCGACATTCTTCCTCCTGTGACCCAAGGTAAATATATCGCCATCGATAAAATGCAACATGTTTAGACTGTACTATGTTGCGAATCACTAAGAACTGAGGAAGCAAAAACTTCTTAAAGGCAAAATGTTACTATATATAAACAATTTTATTCTTTCCTATAGTCTATACAGTTTCAAGTTGGGTGTTTGCTTACAGATGTGTCCATGCACAGTTTGTCTAAGTTTAGCCAATTTTCCAACCAAAGGAAAAAATACAGAACTGCAGAACTATCCATATACAATTACACAGTAAACGAAAACCAAAACAAACAATTAGAGATTAGAGCATCTTTAAGTAAGATCCACCATTTAAAAAAAAAAAATATTTGTCTCCCTCTCCCGACATTCTTGCTCCTCTGACACCAGGTAAATTCCATTATTGATTTTATGTAACATGTTTAGACTGTACTATGGAGTGAAATGTTGTGAATCACAAAGAACCAAGAAGCAAACATTTGTTAAAGGCAAAATTTTACCATATATAAAAAATTGTGTTGTTTACTATAGTCCATACACGCTGAAGCTGGATCTTTGCTTACAGTTTGTCTAAGTTTAGCCAATTTTCCAACCAAAAGAAAAAAATACATAACTGCAGAACTGTCCTAATACATGTACACTGTAAATATACTTCCAAAACAACCAGAACCTCTTTAAGTAAGATCCACCATTTAAAAAAAAAAAAAAGGAACTATGATTGACGAGAATTGGTATTTATTATCACTTATGTGGTAAAGGAATTATAAAAAAAAGGGAAAAAATTGTTGCATACCCGTAAACTGAGGGTCTCCCTGGTGACTTTCAAACACTCTCCGAGCTGGGGGAATGAAGTAAACAAATAAAGATAACAATGGAGACAACAAAAGTAATCTTTGGTGAGAAGAAGTGAATCTCCACCGTAATTTAGTACTGTCTTGCGGCACAAGACAGTCTCCCGTTGATCAGCACAGCATTTGTTAGCAACAAGAAGGGAAAATATAACGCGACCTGTGCGAGGATTAAACCTGCAACCTTCCAAAAAGAAACTGCGCGTTTTAGCCGTGTACCACCTCACTCCATAATAGAGAAATTGATCATGTAATTGATAACTAGACCCTGTGAGTGTGTATTTTCTCCATATAACAATAACAACAACATCAACAACACACACAAAGGAGTAAGTAATTTATACTGGCTGCACCAAAGGTCAGACATTAGCAAATGCTGGTGTGTAGTTAAGAATGCTTGACAAATTAAATAAAAAGACTTGACAGAAGCCAGTTCAATTTTATTGTAATACATTTATATTCTAAACCAGAATTGACATAAATTTTGTTCTCTTTAGATCTTTAGAGCTTTGAACATTCAAAATTTCAATGGGTTTTGGTGTTGCATTAAAAAAAAAATTGTAAAAGAATTAGAGATCTTACAAATGTCAAGACGGCTACTTATTTCCCTTCCATCAGCAAGGGTATAAATTTTAAATCTCATATTTTACTCTTCAAATCAATTTCTGACCTATACGCATGTGTCAACTAAAGGTAATTATGATTTTATAATTTAAATAAATGTTGCGGCACATTTGTTTTATACTATTCCATTTTCTCATTGAACTTGGCATCAAAGACAATCTCAGGACAAGCAGTAATCTAGATGTCCCAACCACAGCTTTAAAGAAACATTAAAACACTCACAAGTTCTGGACTGAGCACAAAGTCTGCTCCAAGTTGTCTGTAGTTGATTCCATCTTTCGGACACATGGACTGAGCTGTGAGGAAATCCAGCTCCGCTCCATCGAACCTATTTATTTGTATGAAAAGCAAAAATATGTTAGCTAAAAATCTATTTTCATGAAGCAAGCATAGGTAATTATGAAGATAGAAAACTTTATTGACTTTATTTGTCACTCCCCGGGTAGCGAACTGGCGCAGTGGTAGAGCCTTGATTACCCCACTGGTAAGTCTGCGGGTCGAACCCACTAACAGCAAACCTGTTGACAGATTTCCCCCACTGGCGGTTAGGTCGCAGTACACAAAGCTTCTTGCAAGCTCCATAAAGATTTATTATGGCAAAATATTCTGGAACATTTTAAGCCCAGCTGGTATAGATGTATATGCTAAACAGTGTTCTAAAGCCTTCAAATAAAAAAAAAATAAAACAAGAAGAATTTATGAAAAGCACATTAAGCACTTGACTTAATGATTATTGGAAGTATATAAACTTTATTGAAGAAATTCAAACCTTTGTGTTTCATAGTAGCAAACACCTCTTTGGAAATATGAGAGTGCCAGGTATTTATCTTTTTCAAGGGATTGGTTAAAGCACTGGGGACAAGAAAACAATAATTCATCAAGTATACATATAAAGTATGTGGCAGTCAAATTCATTTATCCCGAAAGTTACATTCCCTTATCAGCAAAGTTCTCATGTCAAATGTAAATAGAAAAAAGAGACAGCTTTTCGTTTTTTGTCTTTTTCTCCCACAAAAAGCTAACAATAAATATATTATTTGTAAATTGAAGATTTCTCATCTAACGCTAGTCAGTACCTTTCTCATGAAACTAGCTCTAGTTTGTGATCTTTTTCATGAATTGAACACCAATAAATGATAATTATCATTATTCTATTGATAGTAAGTGATCTTTCTCATAATGAAACTGTTGCTTCTAGAACAAAGCTAGGCTGATACATAACTGTGTTGGATGCCTTAATATCATTCCAATCATTTCCACATAGTTTTAAGTTATCTTTTGTTCTCACTCACCAGAATAGCATCCAAAAACAAGCCCTGTTTCATCTTTATGCAGCCGATATTGTGGATTATTTTCGACGATGGAGATCGAATGCTCAGTAATACTGAGATAGCCTCATCTAGACTTTTGTTGCTGTCAAGCAAACACATCCCTGTATGCCACTTGGCTAGGGTATCTTTTAAATCCATGAGTCTCCACAGGCTAAGGCTAAGATGCCACACTTTTCATTGTCTGTCAGGATCTAAAGGCGGGAGCGGTCTTCACATTACTGCCCATTTTCGCTTTTACAACCAAAGTACTGAAGCTTGATTAGTTATCTGAAACCAGAGGAAGAAATATAAACATATTAAAAAAAAAAAGTTTTAGGAACTTTTGTATATATACTTAACAGAAATTTACTATGCCTGAATTTTTTAATATTTTTTTTTTATATCCTGATTTATTTAGGACAAAACAGTTTGAGAGAAAGACATTTAATGGCAAAAATGCCACAGGAATCATTCTACATGTATGAAAATTGATTTGAAAGTCAAAAGGAAACTGAAGTATAATTGACAATAATTATAGTAATGTGACTTTACATAGAGGTTGGTGTTATTTTTGTGTAAATTTTAGAGTTGGTACAGTTGTGAGTTGGTTTAACGTCTAACATCAGCACTATATGGGCTATATTGTGGACGGGCCCCAAGAATGACGTCTGACAATTTTTATGTGCTGCCACACATGAGACAGAGTGGGAATACCATTATTTCTGTCTCAGCCGGTCACATTAAAGGTAGTATTAGTAGTAGAAATAGCGGTAGTAGTAGTAGAAGTACCCGTAGTAGTAGAAGTACCCGTAGTGGTAGCAACTTTATAATAGATCTATATAAGATTTCACCAGAATGTATGGCAGAATAAATGGAGGATGATTTAGGGAAAACTAAAAAGGCAAAAATAAAAACAAAAACCAAGCAAATTAATTTTATTATTGTTCGAACTCATCCACCGACATTGAGGGGTTCCTCATCGTTGTCAAACTCAATGGGAAGTAGAAGTCCAAGAAGAAACATAGAAGGTGTTTATAGATCTAGATCTATGTCGAAAAGAAGGGTTTGGTCAAGAAAGATAACAAAAGAAAAGATCTTCTGATCTCATTTTCAAATACATGTGGATCTAGTTAAAGTAAATGTAGAAGCCATGTAGGCTTGTTTACTTTCAGCTTGTGACACTTGTAGTTGTAGTCACTTGTGAGTAGAACTCTGTGCTAACCTACCATTGAGGGTGATTTCAAGTTTTTATTTCCCGTAACTATCATAGACAACAAAACGGGAGTGATGGCCCTTCTTCGATATTTTTGATAGGTGAGAGTGAGAGTTAATGAGAAATCTTAACTGAGCAGTCAGAAGTCTTTAATGATTTTATCAAAGTTGCTTTTAATAATAATAATAATTATAAAAAAAATAGCCCTGTGACAATATCTGTGGATTGTTGACTCAGATAACATCTAGATATACAGCTAAGGTAATGAGCTAGAAACTCATTCTTCAGTAATACTGCTCAAATTAGTAGACATCTCTAGATCTAAATCTAATTCACTTTTAAACCGTATCGGTCTAGAATCTAGATCTAGTATCAGATTGTATCTAGAACCTAGATACATTATTAAGTAAAAAGACTAGTTAAATTATTAATACAATACAATATTATTAAATGATCCTGAAAAACTTTTTTCAGTTGGGGAAATATGTCAATGTATTAATGCATGCTTTATCTCACTGTAAGATTTTAAAGTTAATCACAACACTTAAGTCAATGGCATTACACATTATTGAGTTTTAAGGTAACTCAGAGTCTATCACTAGGCAATGCGAATAGAAAATGTGTCTTTCTTATTTACAGATTTTAAACAATGGAGGAGAACGAGGGATCTTCACCAACAAGAGGAAGAGGAGGAAACATTTCCACAAGAAGAGGAAGTCCTCCACGCTCCCAGCAGCAGCAGACCAACCGCCTGTCCTACAACAACTGGGCGTCCCACAGGGGCAGAGCTGTGTCTAACAGTTCTCAGCAAAGCGGTGACGCCACCAATCCCTCAATCCGAAATCAAAGACAAAGAGGAAACACCAACCCCTCAATCCGAAATCAAAGACAAAGAGGAAACCGTAGAGTTGTAGTTCATGAGTTGGACAGCCCTGAAGGAAATGGAACCATTTCCAACAGCTCCAGTGAGACAGGTCTAAACCGAATTCGACAAATGCTGGATGATATAGATGCCTCCATTCCTGATGATTCTGTCATCAGTATTGAGAATGACTCTCTTGAAAGCAACTCCGGTACCCAGGCAGCTGCTACCGCCTCCTTCAACAACCCACCGCAGACATACTCTTCTATCCACGGAAGCAGAAGGTTCCGTCGAAGACCTCCCTTTAATGGAGGTACTCCGCATAGAGGAGCAAGCAATGGCCCCAGAAACCATAATGTGAATACCCCCGATCGTGCAAACTCTGTCCAGCAGATATCATCACCTAGGATTAGCACCGGCACCTCTGAGTGGAGGCATGACGGTTCAATGGCATCGAGGAGACAAATGAACATCCCACCACCACTGTTTGGCAGGAGCAACCTGATGGTGAGAGAGCTTTCCTCCGACTCCTCAGATGACCAATCCATCTCAGAGCCCTCCGCCTTCAGACCTCACATCCAACCTGTCCGAGCCAACTCAAATTTGTTTGTGCAGGGTCTGGGTACCGAAGAAGAACCCTTTGAACTATCTGCAGGTTTGTTTGTTTGTTGCTTAGCATCCAACATCAGTACCATATAGGCTATATTGTAGATGGGTCCCAAGGCTGACTCCTGACAAGTTTCACTTGCTGTCACACAGAGACAGTAGGGGATACTTCAACTCCTGTCTCAGCCTGTCACATACTGACACTGGTCCAACCAGTAGGGGACGAAATAAGACAAACAAATTTTTGATCGATCGTGGGTTTGAACTAGGGGCCTCCCAGTTGGGAAACCAACCCTCCCCAGGTAGAGGCACCCAAGCGGGGGTTTTGTCTGAAAAAAGTGTGTGTGTATTCTTAGTACTTGAAGTTTTAGCTCCCTTTGGCTGCATAAGTTTCGGAGTATACCTGCATTGCATTCTTACTCAAATGAAAAACCTATAGATTTAAAAAAAAAACAGAAAAAAATGAGTCTGTAAAATGAAAATTATATAATATAATATTTTGATGTTGATTATTATAAACTCTTTTTTTTTAAGAATGCTCAATGCAGTGTCAAAATCATAAATATACCAGAGAGAAAGCATGACTAAGCAAAGCATTGTGTGTATGAAAGCCTAGTCCTGAACCACTGGCTTTTTTTTTGTTGGATCATCACTGCTTTGATTTTTCCCACCATAAGATTTTGTGGTAGACTATAGAAAGCAATACAACACTTGGACCCTGCCTTTTTACTCAATGATAACATTGTATTATATAATTATATATGATGGAAGTTGCTTAAGATGAGCAATGACTTCATATTATACTGTTTCCGAGGCACCAATTCGCCAATTTTTAATATTAAATTTAAGATGAAATAAAATTTTAGGCTGTCCGCTAGAGGTTTATCTTAAACGGATTCCACTGTATAACTGTAAAAATTCCACCAAAACATATCGGAAAAATGAACTGAAGCCAGGAACATCTCAATTTTGACATATAATTATAAATTCCACCAAAACTATCGGAAAAATGAACTGAAGGAACATATGATTATAAATTCCAACAAAACATATCGGAAAGTTGAACTGAAGCCAGGAACATCTCAATTTTGACATATAATTAATATTATTATAAATTCCACCAAAACTATCGGAAAAATGAACTGAAGGAACATATGATTATAAATTCCACCAAAACTATCGGAAAAATGAAATGAAGCCAGGAACATCTCAATTTGGACATATGATTATAAATATCATCAGATAAGTTAATTTTTTTTGTTTTTTGTTTGTCTTTTTCAGAAACACCAGAGGGTCCAAATGCCCCTTCACAGTTTTTGACGCCTGGGGAATCTGCCAATGCCCCTTCACAGTTTTTTACGCCTGGGGAATCTGTAAACAGAGGGAACCATGCCGGCAATGGCAGTGGTGGGGCTGGCAACAGCCGCAGGCGTAGGGCTGGCAGGGGCAGGTTCGGCAACGCCAGACAACACCGGTTTAGCGGCTCTGGCGCCGGTGGGGAGGGTAACTCTTCAAGAGGGGCCGCATTTGCCTCCTCTCCCTCTCCAGTCCTCCCGCCCCCGGGCACGCTGACGGACGAGGAGCTGGCGCAGCGCCTGCAGGAGGAGGAGTGGGACGCCGCGGCTGGCGGTATCGAGCATCACCTGATGCAGAGCATGGACTCCTTGTTCCATCAGTCTGGTGCAGGCTACCACAGGCGCACGGTGCGGCACTTTGATACTTCTACAGGCGCCTTCTTCTCACCTGTGATACTGTCCACTTCTACAGGCTCCTTCTTCTCACATGTCATTCTGTCATAGAACACATAATCACCAGAATGCAATTTTCCAATCTTTTAACCAGGGCTATAGTCATGCTTTCATGAAGAGGTTTTCTTTTTTACTTTGTTAGAAATCATACTTAAAATTTAATATTTATCAGAGACGAAAATTCTAGCTAGTTACATTGATCATGTTATGATCTTTGCAGAAATTGAAAGTTGTTGAAGGTGCCAAAGTTTGACCTTTTATCATCTGTTCACAAAAAAAAACAACAACAAACTTACAAGTATTTATGAATAAAGCACAATTTAAATACTGCGGTTGAATACAAAATTTGTTTTCCCTCAGCCTGCGTTTGGCTTACACTTGCCGCCTCTCCCTAGCATGGACGATGGAAATTACGACTCAGGAAGTCCTAGTTCAGCACCAAGACAAGAGGTGTGAAAGGACCCATCTTTTAATTGATTTGTGAAATTTCCTTTTAAGAAGAGTTTGAATTTGTGTGTTTGTAATATTTTTGAGTCAACAGTAAGGTACAGATTACTTTTCCACTTATAATCTTTTAAAATAGTGTTTCCACTTATAATCTTTTAAAATAGTGTTTGTATTTGTTACGGTGTTGACTTATTCAAACAAATTGAAGTCTTTGCTCCCCTTGCATTAAAAAGTTTAATCTTTAGCACAAGTGACAAAAGAAAATATATAGGTATTTAAGGTGGTGCTTTCTAAGACTTGTTGAATAATTTCAGTATCCACTACTTACCAGATTTAGCTGTTCTGCTTTGCAACTATTTTTGCTTTTGGTCACTTACTTTTACCAGGTTATTATGACTCTTGTAGTACTTGGAATTTGAATTCACTAGGAGTGAAGAAGACACAAACTGTAATTTTTATTTTGGGTTAAAGTTAGCTCATCAAGGCTAAACTGTGCAGCTTATTCTGGTCTTTTAAAGAAAACATAAACCCTCAGACATAAAAATTTATTATAACTATGTACCACAAAATGACACTATGGTGCCTTTACTTGTTAATATCTCTCACGTCTTCCAAGGGGGAAAAACTGGCTCATGTGATAGAGCATCTGTCTCCAGATCAGAGGGTCTGCATATCGAGTCTCAAGACTGGGAGATTTATTTGTTCGATTGCGCCCCCTGTAACTGGTTGGGTCGGTGTCAATATAATGTGATCGGAGGAGACAGGAGTCACGGTATCCGTCCCCTGTCTCGTGTGTGGCAGCCCATAAAATTGGGCATCAGTCTTGGGGCCCGTCCACTAGTGCTGACATTAAACTAACTCAACTCAACTCACATCTTCCAACAAAGTGGAACAACTTTTTGGGAAATCTCTCTCCCTTAATCTTAGATTTTATTTATGTAAGAGTTAAGGAGACAGCAACTGAGGACCAAATACAGCTTATCAAATATATGGGGGCCCCCTCTACTAAGGATTTTTTTTAATGTGTATATTTTCAGGTCTGTACTGACCTCAAATGTTATAAGACCTGGCCCAAAAAATGTGAATGTTTGAAACTTGTCGCTCATTCCTTATTTTCATTGGTTTACATGCTTTGCTCTTTAGGATGGTAACCCGTTCTTCTTTGATGGAGGTCCCAGACCAAACCGTTATCGAGCGATGCATGGAGGTCACAGGCCACACCGGTACCTGTCTCCGCTGCACCAGCAGCTCAGTCTCTTTTCACAACTGATGGGGCGCTTGCCTCAAGGGGATCGTGAGTGGAAACACACTGATGATAATAATAATGATAATGATAATAATAATAATAATAATAATAATAATAATAATAATAATAATAATAATAATAATAATAATAATAATAATAATAATAATAATAATAATAATAATAATACAGATGATTTATAGAGCGTCATATCCAATGAACTCAGCTCATGACGCATTTACACATTAAAATCTTACTTAAAAAAGAATATGACATAGAGCATAGATAATAAAAGCATTATTTTAAAACAAGAAATATTCACTCGTAGGAGAATATGATTTTGCATACAAAATTAACCTAGGCGGTGGAACAAATACAAAAGAATAAACTGCTATCATGTAAATATAAAGATCTTCATGAACAATCCAAATAAAAATTTAAACATAAATACTTACTGATATTCTTAGTTAGTTAAGATTATGAAAACCAAAGATGTTTTTTTTTTTTTTTACTTTTAAGCCTGAGGAAAAAAATGATAAATGAATTGTACAAAACATAGTTTAAGATAAAAGTGTCCGAATCATTCTAATGATTTTAGCTATGATTCGTTTTATTTGCATGGTGTTTACTTTGAATTTCAGCCATCATTGATCTGCTCAACAATTTGGTGGGTCCCGATGAAATGGAGGTAAGAATTAATTAACGTTATTCTCTAACCTTCGGGATGATGTCTAGTAGTTTTCGTGAGATGATAATCCTAGTCCGTCAAAGATAAACAATTTTGGCAAGAATAGGTTGATAAGTTGATAAGTACTTCCTGTTTCCTACTTGTCTGCTGGCTCAATTTCTTCCCTCCAGGAAAAAAACAAATTTTCTAAAGAAGAATATCTAATTTAATTTAAGACCCGTGGGTAATTTGTAAGCTTTGAGAATAATTCAAATGGTCCATAGTAGCTCTATTAACATCTAAAAAATGTCTGCTTCATCTACAATCAAAATCCTCAATTAAAAAAATTTTTTAATGGAATCATTTCTTGATGCTTTCATGGAGTCGCAAAATGCAAATTACTACACGTATCTTCTTTGTCATCGTCTATCCCACGATGGGACTACAATGTGTGCAGCACTGCCTCAAGCAAACAACTATGACCAACCATTTCTCTCTGGCCTCTGCTTTCTCAAATTGTCTCTTGTCATCTGACCTGTTCTCTCGGTTATATTGTCCTCCCATCTCCATCTTTGCATTGCTCTCCTTTGTGTGACGGTTCCTTGTACACTACAGTGCTCCTTTCTAAATGCTCTGTGTACAATTCCTTGTACACTACAGTACTCCTTTCTAAATGCTCTGTGTACAATTCCTTTTACACTACAGTGCTCCTTTCTAAATGCTCTGTGTACAATTCCTTTTACACTACAGTACTCCTTTCTAAATGCTCTGTGTACGGTTCCTTGTAGACTACAGTACTCCTTTCTAAATGCTCTGTGTACGGTTCCTTGTAGACTACAGTACTCCTTTCTAAATGCTCTGTGTACGGTTCCTTGTACACTACAGTACTCCTTTCTAAATGCTCTGTGTACGGTTCCTTGTACACTACAGTACTCCTTTCTAAATGCTCTGTGTACGGTTCCTTGTAGACTACAGTACTCCTTTCTAAATGCTCTGTGTACGGTTCCTTTTAGACTACAGTACTCCTTTCTAAATGCTCTGTGTACGGTTCCTTGTACACTACAGTACTCCTTTCTAAATGCTCTGTGTACGGTTCCTTGTACACTACAGTACTCCTTAAATGCTCTGTGTACGGTTCCTTGTCACTACACTACTCCTTTCTAAATGCTCTGTGTACGGTTCCTTGTAGACTAGTGAAACAAATGCTCTGGAAAACAAAAACAACAAGGTAGGCCTATTTGTTAACAGGTATAAAGAGGGAACCATGTTTTACAATCTAAAATCGTATTCTTTTTCCCCAGTCTCTGATAGGCTTGAGTCTTGATGCTGCTAATGGAGCTGACTATGAGGTTAGTACAAAGTCTTCATAGTGTAGTTTTTCTTAGATTGTTTTAGTTTTCTTTAAATTTTCAATGTTGAATTTGATTCCAGCTTAGTTTGAAGTCATGAGCTCTGCTCTGGGTTTCACTAGGCCTGGATTACGAGTGGATCATGCTGTCAAATGGGGAAAATTCTAGTCATGTGAAGCGGACAGAAAATGAATAAAATATTTACCATAAAACTGCTCTTTGGAGATTTTAAAACTTTTCTGCTCATGTCTTCCTATAAAGTAGTGCAACTCTTTGTGAAATCACATTTGCTCTATCTGAGAGTTGGGCCTAAGCCCAGAAAAGAAAACAAACAGAAGTATAAGATGCACCTTTGGGTGAAGCCTTCAAAGTTCTGATCTGTCTGAAAAGTTTTGCCAACGGATGCATTAAATAGATATTATAGACATGTATCTCTTATAACCTAATCTAAATCTGCTGACCATGGTTGTCTTAGTTTTGCTTGATCATTTCTTCCCTTTCTCTATGGGATAATAAAGGCTTATCTTATCTTAAATATTATGGCGGTTGCAACAAATGTTTTGAGGCGTAATAGTATGTGAGTTGTGATTCTATATTATAGGACCTATGTATGTCTTTTCAATGGACTTTACACAAGTTTCCACTCACATATTCAGTTCTTGTAGTACAAATGGAAACTATTTTTTGTGTGTGTAACCATGTTTATTTTTATTATCATTATTATGTGTAAAATACTTTTAACCTGTCCAAATCGATTTTCCGCAAAGGGACAAATAAAGATTATCTTATCTTATCTTATCTCTTATTTTTACTATTAAAAGAAATTGTCTTTCAACTGAAACCCCACAGGCGCTGCTCGCTCTGTCAGAGAGGATTGGGGATGTCAACCGAGGTCTGTCTGAGGTGGAGATCAACAATCTCCCCACGCGCAAGCACAAAACCGCCTCGGCTTCTCGGAATGGTGAGTGAGTTGGAACAAGAACTAATAGTAATACCCGTGTTGGAACAGCTGGAAATGTATGGAACTTCGCACCGGTTGTGTTGGTGTCAGTATAACAAGACAGAAGTCCTGATATCTCTGCTCCTTATGTTCTTGGTTTACGAATAAGCAAATGAAATTTAATTTAAGATATGGCATATTTAAAAATGAGTCTCTATTGGCTGCAGAAAGAAATATTTCAGTCTAATAAAGTTGTTACGTTTTCAATGTCCATCTTGTTAAAATGCAAATTATGGACCCGATTTGTGAAGTAAAATAACGTTAAACCTGATTATACAGCAAGACTTTGATTTAAGCATGATCCTCAATGTTAATTATCAATTGGGAGAGAAAAAAGAGATCAGAAATAGAATCGGTGACCAATTATTCTAAATCTTTTCCACCCTGAAATGTTAAAATTCTGTCATGGTCAATCATTTTATATACTACCTACTTAGAGGCGTCAAGCATCTGGAAGTTTTTTTCATGTCTTCACCAACCATTTTTTATTTTTTCCACCTTGAAATATCTATATGTCCTGTGATGATCAATTATTTTCTAAATATCCTGTTTACTAAGATGGGTTAAGCAGTTTGAGAAATGTTTATATGTTTGCATACCTAACCAAATATTTTGTTTCTATCTTGAAATTTCATGTCATTATTAATTATTATTTGTATATATATAATTTAAACATTTCTAGATGCTCAGCCCGTCTTCGTTAATACGATAATTTATATATCCTATTAACTAAGACAGGCTGAGCATCTAGAATTTTTAGAAATATTTAAATTATTGCATGTCTAACCAAATATTTTGTTTCTATCTTGAAATTTCATATCATTATCAATTATTATATATAACTATATTAAACTAAGACAGGTTAAGCATCCAGAAATGTTTAAATTAGTGCATGTCTAACCAATCATATTTTTCCACCTTGAAATGTCTAACTCAACTGTCCTGTCATGATAATATATATGTATTCTCTATCTCTCCTGTTCACCTTAAAATGTCTAACTGTCCTGTCATGATAATATATATGTATTCTCTATCTCTCCTGTTCACCTTAAAATGTCTAACTGTCCTGTCAGGATAATATAGATGTATTCTCTATCTCTCCTGTTCACCTTGAAATGTCTAACTGTCCTGTTAGGATAATGTATATGTATTCTCTATCTCTCCTGTTCACCGTGAAATGTCTAACTGTCCTGTCAGGATAATATATATGTATTCTCTATCTCTCCTGTCCACCTTGAAATGTCTAACTGTCCTGTCATGATAATTTATATGTATTCTCTATCTCTCCTGTTCACCTTAAAATCTCTAACTGTCCTGTCAGGATAATTTATTTATGTATTCTTTATCTCTCCTGTTCACCTTGAAATGTCTAACTGTCCTGTCAGGATAATATATATGTATTCTCTATCTCTCCTGTTCACCTTGAAATGTCTAACTGTCCTGTCATGATAATATATATGTATTCTCTATCTCTCCTGTTCACCTTGAAATGTCTAACTGTCCTGCCATGATTATTTATATGTATTCTCTATCTCTCCTGTTCACCTTGAAATCTCTAACTGTCCTGTCTTGATAATATATATATATTTATATGTATTCTCCATCTCTCCTGTTCACCTTGAAATCTCTAACTGTCCTGTCTTGATAATATATATGTATTCTCTATCTCTCCTGTTCACCTTAAAATGTCTAACTGTCCTGTCAGGATAATACATATGTATTCTCCATCTCTCCTGGTCACCTTGAAATGTCTAACTGTCCTGTCATGATAATATATATGTATTCTCCATCTCTCCTGTTCACCTTGAGATGTCTAACTGTCCTGTCAGGATAATACATATGTATTCTCCATCTCTCCTGTTCACCTTGAAATCTCTAACTGTCCTGTCTTGATAATATATATGTATTCTCCATCTCTCCTGTTCACCTTGAGATGTCTAACTGTCCTGTCAGGATAATATATATGTATTCTCTATCTCTCCTGTTCACCTTGAAATCTCTAACTGTCCTGCCATGATAATATATATGTATTCTCCATCTCTCCTGTTCACCTTGAAATGTCTAACTGTCCTGCCATGATAATATATATGTATTCTCTATCTCTCCTGTTCATCTTGAAATGTCTAACTCAGTAACTGTCTTGTCATGATAATTTATATGTATTCTCTATCTCTCCTGTTCACCTTAAAATGTCTAACTGTCCTGTCAGGATAATATATATGTATTCTTTATCTCTCCT
>RQTK01000392.1:0-26783 GCA_003991915.1 Elysia chlorotica
CCGTGTAATTTGTCAGTTTATTTATAAACAACGTAATAACGCACCTTTGCATCGGTTTTTCGAAATTGCTAAATATTTAGAGTGTTTTAGAAAAAATAATGTTCATTATACATTGAGGTGACGCAATGTCGGCTCTTGTTAAAAAATACAGATTCTATTGTACAATTCTAGAGGTCTAAACTATTAAAAGGAAGCTTCTCTTGATGTCTTATTGTTATGCTTTATTCAAGTTCCAGTCCTGGCGATTTCGCTCCCTACTGGTTGGGTCGGTGTCAGCCTAATGATGCAGGCTGAGACGGGAGTAATAGCATCTCCGTCCTGTGGCCGCACATAAAATTGTCAGACGTCAATTTTGGGGTCCGTCCACAATGTAGCTTATACGGTGCTGACGTTGGGCGTTAAACCAACTCAACTACAAGTGCAACTCATGTATTGTGGTACATGAAATAAATCTAAGTTCCATTTAACACATTTTCCGCACGCCATCCCTCTCGAAAACAATGATAACCTATCATTATTGTGTCCAGACGAGACCTTCTTAAGTACAAACCAAAGACAGTAGAAGTCACAGAATTGACCGCAGTAAACACATTTCGGCGTAATAAATGCAAAAATTATATAACTCTATTAAATTATAACTATAGCTAGAACAAATGGTACTGAGAGAGTATGTTTGCCAAGCCTACTCAGCGTAAACAACAACAATGTAAGCTGACCTAAATGTGTCTACTTTTAAATTATACAGTTCATAATATTCAACTAAGTCGAGACTTTCATAAAAATAGGCCAAGGCACCAAAATGATTGTAGTGAAAACATTATAGCGTAATAAGAGTAACTGCGATTTACATCTAACAAGCCACTGCTATGTTTAGTTAAGATTGATACATAGAGAGAAATTGTTTCAGCGTCGTCTACCTACTCTGTAACAATGGGATAAGTTTCGAATAGCCATGCGTTCGACACGGCTTTGGTATCTACAATAACCTGCGAGCGCAATATGTTTGCCTAAACAGTTTAAGAACACAGTGAAAAGAAGGGACTTTAATTAAACGTAAAGAAAACTATTTGTATAAATAAATAGAGAGAGATCAATGGAAGAAGGGGAAAGGATAAAAAAGGGAGAGAAGAATAGAAAGAGGGAGAAAAAGAAGGAGAAAAGAACAAAAAATATTGGAAATGAGAGACAAAGAGAGGAGGTTAGTGGGGCGGAAGGAAAAAAAGGGAAGAAAGAAAGAAAAGAGAGAGAGAGAGAGACAGAGAGAGAGAGAGAGAGAGAGAGAGAGAGAGACAGAGAGAGAGACAGAGACAGAGACAGAGGCAGGGAGACAGACAGAAAGATAGGGTGGAAGAGAGAGGTAACTTAAGAGACAGATAGAGAGGGAAGTGACAGAGATGGCGAAAGAAAAAAGGGAGTGATAATAAAAAATTCCAATGACCAATACAAGTGGGTCCTCAATGACCAATGGACAAGAGCGTAAGTTGGAATGAGCCATGGGGGATAATAAATAAAAAGTGAAATCTTGTAGTCTATATAGGTTACGTTCCTTCGAAATTCAAAGGGAAATGACAATCCTGAAAACAAGAAAGGGGTGTGTTTAACCGTTCTGACCCTTCGCCATATATACACTCTCAGGATAGCCGACCCACCACACCATGCCTGTACCTCTGAGCACTTTGCACTCATCATACAACTTCCGACAAAGCTTCCCTGCCAGCTGTCGATCACCAATGTGAGACGGTGTGTTATAAGAGGATCCACATCAGACCCAAGGCTTAAATCATGATGAGGCGTTTACCATGATAGCATGTGGATCTTAGCCTTTTCACGTAACGCCATTAGGGATCGGAGTCAGTTCAAAGCGAACATACGTTGCCAAGCGACCTTGAACTAATTTGAGTCTTATAAGTACCCCAACCAAACATGGATCTTTCTGAATGCAGTTTAGATGCTGTGAAATATATTTTACATTATTGTTAAAAATAAATGTCTACAGGTCAAGACCACTGGAGTCTCTGTTACAATGACACTTATTGTTATATCTTACTTTAAAAAATATGTTATTGTTTTGTAAATAATTTTGTTTCTACTGTAATGTTGTTTTTCTTCTTTTTATGTTTCTGTTCCACAGTAAGTCGCCGACATCGCAGGGTGACAACCTACATTTCTTTTTTTTTTTTTACTTTACATCATATATTTTTGTAATTCACACGTCTTCCATTTTCATCAGTTTTTTTCATCTTTGTCAAATTGCCCACATCAGGTTGTGTTACAAAAATTGTAATAAAACGAGTGTTAAGTTTTTATATATGTTTTATGTTCTATGTATCACTGTATTTGTCTGTGTTTACCTTGATCTCAGTTCAGACTTAAAATTTACTTGTACACGCATTCATGTGTTTATCTACTAATTAAATCACCTGTCAATCTAACAGCACTATCTATCAATCAATCTACCAATATCTTCTTTCAATCTTCTAGTTATCCAACCACCTTTGCCGCACTTCTAATCAAACTGTCAAGTATTTTTATGATTATAATACTTCTAACCTAACTCACCCAACTGTTTTGATGTATGTATTACCTTATCCAACATTTTGTTCCCATCTATTTCGGTCTTTAGTAAAAAAGTAATATCCAACAAACTTAGCAATTATGCCAATGCCATTTCCCTAGTATCGTGTTATATCGAAGGAGAATGGGATCCATAAGTAAAATGTCGCACTAGCTTGCGACTCCTCGTAAGAATATGCAATAGCCTAAAATTTCGCAATTTCTTGAAAAATATAAATCTTTCCTGAGTATTTTTCACACTGCGCAGACAAAAAGGCACCGACTCAGCTGTAGAAAGTCTGTAGATACATAAAATCATGTTATTATGTATTAAATGATGAGCCTTTAAATCTTAAAGACAATTTCTATGGAGAATTTCACACCAGTGAATTTGGATGCTCCTTTAAAGGACGAGTTTTACCGTCTTAATTCCGCTAGAAATGAAAATTTCTTTATAGGCCTAGTGTTTGCCTATTCTCAAAACTTTTTGTTCCATCGACTATATTTTCAATCTATAATTTAATCGGGGGATACAGTGATCTAACTGTAGAAAGCGGTACTTTTAATCGAGAGTGCCCGATTCGAAAGTCACACACAAGACATGGCTAGGAAACTTGGACTCCTGTCTCAGTCGGCCACATTAATCTGGCACTGACCCAACCAGTAGAGTCGTGGGATTCGAATCGCGTACTTTCCGATCTGTAGACCAACACTTTACCAGTCCGCCGCCATACGCCCGGATCCCCAAACGATGAATTAACAATATTGCGCATGATTACAAGAAATGGGAAAAATGTTTGACCTATCTTGGGATTCGAACCGCTTACCTTCTGGAGACCAACGCTCTACCACTTGAGCCAATCCACTGATCCCCAATCCCAATCCTCAAACCATTAATTAACAATATTGCGCATGATTACAAGTACACTGTAGCTTGAAAGTAAGTGCACCTCACCCTCTTCCCCATAGACAGCACAGAATCCACACAGTAAGAAAAACCAAACACAGTGGTCTGTATTTTCAACTTGTATTATTCAATAAGAAACACAAAAGACGCTCAAGCAGCAGAGAAGGGGAAGCACTCGTGTCATCTATTTATAGTACAGGCAGTCATGGCAGTTCAGACACACTCATGGGTCACCAAGGCACCTACATCATGATAAAATATTCTAATTAAGAGCCAATAGAGTGAGAGAGGGGGACCGGGAGAGGGGAGAGAGAGAGAGAGAGAGAGAGAGAGAGAGAGAGAGAGAGAGAGAGAGAGAGAGAGAGAGAGAGAGAGAGAGAGAGAGGGGGGTGGCAGAGAGAAAAAGACGACGAAAAGGAGAAACAGATAGACAGGCACAGTGGGGAAGAGCGAGAAAGAGAAAGAGAGAACGAGAGAGAGAGAGATATGGAGAGATGTAGAGATATGAATTCGATATAATTACTATAATTACACTGTTTTAAATAAAGAAGAAAAAGATGAGAGATGAGAGATAAAATCTTAATAGGCAAGGTTACGTATAGTTTTTTTTTTAATGTGATGAGCAATAGTGTGCCTAATGTCAACTCATGGAACAAAGTGTTGTATCGGGGTACAGTTTATTATTATACTCCCTTAGAATTAGAACTTGGGTTCCGAGGACCAAATACACTCACTTTTTTAGAAATGTGTAAATTTAAGTATTTAAACTGGGCCAATCTGTTAGAGGTAAATGTAAAGTTTAAATCACTGTGATTTGTTTATATCCATGCCAGGAAACAAAGTTATTTAAAATACATTGATTATTTCTACGTCACTGTTAGTATATTCATAACTTTCCAAAAGATAATGCAGTTAAGGAAAAAGTATTTTATCTAGTAAAGAGCATATTTAATTTTTAGATTCATTTATCAAGCTGATGCATATGTGTGCTTTTAATTGCAAAAATCCCACTGAAAATTTACCAATTTTAACTTTTTAAGTAAGCCTTGCTGCCCTATTGTTGTGTACATAGTTTAAAAAAAGAAACTAAGATAAACACTTTGTTTGTGTGGTAAACGAAAAACTTTTCAATCAATTATATTTTACATTAAAGCATTAATGGTCTACCAGGAACCTAAAAAAAACCTAACTTAGACCAGATTTTGAAAAACGAGAATGATTGTTTGTGTAATGAAAGAGGAAAGAAATGTTACATTCTAGGAGTGATAATATGTTTTTTTTCTTTGCCACAAGGCACTCACATCCATCCCACACTTTCCTTTAACTTCAGTGGTTTAAGAATGTACCAGTGAATATAAATTGGTGAAAAAAGGATAAATAAGACAATTCCAATGTTTTATTAACTTTTTTTTGCCTTTTACATGAGTAGGAATACATGCATGGAGTGGGGCCTTAATAATCAAATAATCAACAAATAATATATTATACAAGGACAATCAGAAACCAATAAAGTGTAAAGGTGCAATATTTTGATCTCCGTGGGCTACACATTTGAAATAAACAAATCAAAATAAGTCACTCGATAAAACCTCGTTACACAACTTGGCTGCTGTCAAGATAGGAGCAAAGAATCTAAGTATCTCACAGTAAAAAAAAGAGAGAGGTTATCTTATTATACGGGTATAAGTTAGGCAGATGCATGTTCATAAGGGTAAGACTTTTCATTCAAACAATATTCTTCTTCAACTGTATACAAAAACAATCTTTTTATTTGCTTACAGCAGATAAATAAATTATTGGACATTACAGAACAAATTACAATGTACAGAAGAGAAGTGAACAGTTTTTTTTAACATAAAGGATATTGTTCAAGTTTCAATCGACAAATGTCTAAGTTATTTATCTGGCTATTTTCATTATGCCATGACTTATATTCAAATTAAACAAAAATAATCAAACTTTAAAATGATGTAAAAAAAAAGTAAATTATATCGAAATGCATGCAAATACCAATGCACTCCAAAACAAATCCTACAGTTACAACTTAAACAACAGTAAATATCTGCAGACATCAACCACCCTAGCACCAGTAGCCAACTGCTGTCGTATAGAGTATAAACATTATTAGTTCAATAAATAGTTTTCGTGAAGTGTTACATTTAATTTGCATAATAGATAGGCGGTCCTGTAAAACACCTTTGTACCACTTCTAATGGCGAGCAATTTTAAATGCTGGCCGCCTGCTGCCTACCCCAGTACCTGGGACACCCGCAGCAGATGACAAATAAACACAGGATAGTGAGTGAGTGAGTGATAGGCCTAATTAGCAAATGCACAATTATTTTAGGAAAAACATTAAAACCCATCCATTTCATTATAAATTTACTCCAAATATCTTACATTCTCTCTTTGACTGTTTCAATACAAGGGAAATATAAACAAAGGAACACAATATGTAAATCTAAGGGAATATGTATCAAACTTAGAAACTATAGAATTTAAAGTACTAGCTATTGCACATATTAACTACCAAATGTTCATATAACTCAAAATAAAATAATGATGTTTTTCAGCTCGAATAATGGCAACAGCTTCATGCAGCATAATTATAAAAACTGGCTATAGACTTTCTTCAATTGTTTATAAAACTGGGAGTTCTCAACAAGCTCTAAAAAACACTTATAAAAGAAATACAAAAATTAGGAGAAAAAATGTCACGCCTAAAGATGTTCTACAAATGCTCCCATCTTTTTGTACATATCTCTAAATTTGAAGGTAAACAATATAATATAAAAGCAATATTTAGTAAATACATGATTATTACTTCTAACATTTTAAAATTCTTAATATTCTATTTAGTTTTTATTATGAAATAATAGTTTGTGAAATCTTATTTACATAGATATTGTTCATACACATTCTCACGCAAATATGATAAAGCATGAATGAAAGGTCAATATTAATTTGACAAAGCATTCAATTTCTCTCCTAATTTTCAAACCAGAAGAAAAACTGTTCCACCACTAACACGCAACTTTTTCTGCAACAAGATTTTTATAAGAATATTTTCCTAGACATAGTCTGAACATAATATATTTGCTCTATACACAAGAATTGTAGGATTAGAGCTCTGTGACTACTCAACAATTATTTCTTCCTTTTATTTTCTTACAGAATAAATGGATAATTTACTTAGTGCTATAAAACTTGGCAGGATTTCCACAAGAGACTGATCATAAGACTTGGTGGAAAGGAAATGCAATTTTTTTTTAATTGGAAGACAAATAGCATAGATGAAGTTAAACATTTTCTTTAAAAAAAAAACCCAAATAATACAGGATTGAGTTTTATCCTTTTATTTACACAAAGCCGACCACCCAACTCAAAACAACAGAAAAGCTATCAGACTTCTTTCTTCTAATATAGGAGAGGAACTGTATAAGAAAAAGTGAAACAAAATACAAAGAAACCTTAATGATCATGGGGAAAATTGTAACTGAACAACAAACAATACTACAACCAACAAAAGCTTTGCTTGCCGTCAATAATACATCTGTAGGTTCTCTCAAGCGTATTCTTCCCAAATAAAGAAAGAAGCTTCAAGATGCTACACAGAGTATTATACAATAAAAAACCATTTGACCCAATAACAAAACCAGTATAACAGTACATGTGTGTACGATGGCTTTAGAACTCAATACACAATTTGTCTTACATGCGAAACATATTATGTACACGCAAATACTTTATAAATAACTCAAAATACTTGAAACGAATACATCTCAACAACTAATTCATTTTATATAGTTACTAGATACGGTATATTATTATACTTTGCATACCTTTGTTGAATATGAAAGTTATCAGCATTGGGATGCTGATACTTCAATTCAATGTTCAGTTTGTGGTTTGTGGTTTATAGCGTTTGAGATTCCCTCCAGTTTGATCTACTTAACAGTCCACCTCAACTCATTGGATCACCTTTAAGGCCAAATTATTTTACTATTTCAAATAAACAACATATGATTACAACTTTGCAAAAATTGTCATGGAAATAACTGAAAAGATCTTGATGATCATCATAATCATGAAATGTGTGTGACCACTTGAAAGCTACATCTTTATTACTTCTTTACGAGTTGCATTGAAAGCAAAATTTAGCCATATATTTTGACAATCTAAATCTGATTTCCTCTCTTTAAACATTATTAGTGTTTATTTGTGTGTGTCCTCTTTTCTCTATAATCCTGTGAAACAGGGTTTATCTCATATCCATGACTTTAACTGGAGAAGTAAAGGTAACAGTATGCAATCGCTTTATGCTTCAATATGGCCAGACCCCTGACATTGTGGAAAAGCTCTTTGATAAGCAGGCTGTGTAGCGGATAAAACAAACCAAGCAAGACATTCACATCATGGATTTCAGTAGTTCCAAAGTTCTGTCTCTGTCTAGTTTCATCAAACTTAAACCTGCTCAAAGTCGTTTTTACTTCACAAAACGCTATTGGGACGGAAAATGAGATTTTGTGTCATTCATTTCAGGAGTGGAGTTCGCCTTGATCTGTTGAAGCTTTGCACTGTCCAACAGGGTTATCGTCTGGCAATCAACAAAGACTCTGTGGATATAATTAAATAAAATACAATTAATATTTGCCGTAATTGTTAGTATGTATTGGCACAAACCAGATTTAGCCAAAGAAACAGAGTTAGGAGAAAATAGGAAATGACTACCTTTTCCATCCTCCCTTCACCACCAATACTCAACAAAAATTCAAAATATTAATGTTAGAGAGCAAATAAATTATGTAGAAAATAAAGAAATGTCAAATTATTCTAACAGTCATGGAAATTTTCAATTAAAATCTTTAATTTCATTTCAGTTATGCTTTTTACAGAAAATTTGCATAAAATTACCTCTACTTTACATATACAAGGGATATAGCTTATGATTTCCATATTCCATTCTAAAAAATGTTATGCCTTATCAATAATATAAAATACTTATGTTTGGAGTATTGAGTAGTAACATCATGTGTGATTTAATCATTTTCAAACATGCAGTAATTGTGCAAAAGAATCAAAATAGCTTTTTTCCATGTAAAAACTATAAAAAAAACCCCACAAAAACAACTCACATCATATCTTCTGCACATAGTTCCCTGGGAAGGTACCAAACTGTCCTGATCTACCTGAGGTCCCCACATACCAGCCATCATCACAACGTTCCATGACGAAGACTTCGTCGCCCTCTCTCAGCTCGAGCTCATCCTCACTCATAGGTCGGTAGGCGTACACAGCGCGGTACCTGCAGATTCAGATCACGCCAGGTTTTACATAATATTAGGCCTACAAAACACTAAGTAAATTTACAAGGCCTTTAACTTTTCCTATCCCACTGCAGAGATGTTGAGCATTTTAGTATGCGTGTGTGCTAGCACATCTTTGCATCGATCTGAACACCTTGCACTTTTCAAACTTACCAAACTTTTGATCTTTCAAAATCTTATAAAAATATCCCCTTAAAAGTGCGCAATCAAAGAGGCCTTCAACCATGCAATGTGAAAAGGTAAAAAGACTAATAACACCTATAACTGGCCATATTTTTTCAGAACTTAGGGATCCTCGAACTTCTATGCATGATAGCCTATAAACAGGAAAGGGAAGATATCTTGAGGCAACAGTTTACATATCAAGCCAGGTAGGGAGCCACCTCCCAGTTGACTTGGAAATTTCAAATACAAAATATAAAAAGAAACAGTACAAAATTTTTGTATTTGGCGGAGGTAGATCTAGCTCAGTCAATGCATGATCTTGTTCATAACCAGAAAAAAAAATGTAATTATGTAAAACATAAAAGAAAAATATTTGGCAAGTGATCACTGCTGTAAATGATCGGTCTGACAACATAAAAGTGTGAAATTTTAAAAAGTTTATAAATAATAAGCATTGATATCTTCAACAGAAAGAAATGTCAGATATTTTTATGCTGACTAGCCTGCTTTGAAAAGTTGTTTATTGGAATAATATTTCCCTCCTAGGCTCTGTTTTCTTTAACTAAAAATTAAGAAAAAACTATTTGGGGACAGGACACACTGATTGAAAAATTTACCTTGAAAGAGCTAGGTCATCATCTGCTACACTGTGATTAGGCCTAGTCTGCCGGCTCAACGAGTTTGCTGTTATAATGTTTATATTTGATTGAGGCATGGGCGCCGCTGATACCGATGCGCTGGATGATGAGAGTGACCTCCCATGCCGATTAAAATCTGAGCCCAGTGAACCAGTGGCGGGACTGATCGGACCCTTGTGACCGTAGATCTGCAGTTCGGGAGAGCGCACAGACTGTGGCTGCATATTGAACGATGACTGGCCATCGTATTGGAAGCGGTTGCTGGAAGGATTACTAATTCCGTTGTTGTATGCATAATTATTGTTGTTGTTGCTGCTGCTACCACTACCACCACTGAAACCCTGTGAGGACAATGAGTTGTATGGCTGTTGCTGCTGCTGTCTGTATGGTGCATATGTTGTAGAGCTTGGCTGACTTGAGAACGCGCTGGGCGAAGGTTGTGGGGGCGGAGTTGGGGGTTCCATGCTCACTGGTGACAGCATCTCTGGGGTACCTGGCAGTGGATGAGGAGGAAATCAAAGCACATTTTAAAGTCATATTATTTGTGCTATTGATAATGAATAGAACTAAGAGCTATTAAACTAGTAGAGAACGGAATAATAATAATGATAATAATATATTGCATTTATATAGCGCACTTCCATGAACAATCATGGATGAGGAAGAAATCAAAGCACATTTTAGAGAGTCTTATTATTTGTGCCATTTACAAGGACTGCAACGAGGATGAAACAAATTCATTCGCACTTTAAAGGCTTTTTGTCTTTTTATTGTAAAATTACCAAAATTATAGCAAGTTTTGAGTTCATTATAACTTGTTTCCATCAGAGAGAGAACTTTTCTCCTTCCATTTTGTTATGATTTCGGAGTCTGCAATGGATGCAGACAGCACACAATAAAAAGTTAAATATTTTAATGAGGGTGTAGCAAAGTTTTATTTCATAAGTTTAACACATTAAAATATTACAAATCAGCAGGCAAGTGCTTATTACCGAAAACCATTTCTAAATTTCAAGGCAAAAAACAGATCCTTGCTTATTGGCAATATCGATAACTTTTCATTACAAAAGTGGTTGGTTGGTTGGTTGGGTTGGTTTAACGTCCAACAGCAGCACTATGTAGGCTATATTGTGGACGGGCCCCAAGACGGACGTCTGACAATTGTATGTGCTGCCACACACGAGACAGGGCGGGGATACCATGACTCCTGTCTCAGCCGGTCACATTATACTGACACCGACCCAACCAGTAGAGAACGCACCAGCCAGGATTCGAACTCGGGACCTTTTGCGTCGGAAGCCGATGTTCTACCCCTGGACCACCGCGCCCCCCCCCCCCATTACAAAGGTAGGCCTAATCAGCATTGTTGGTATAGAAGTCATTGTGGTAAAGCTAACCTGTCATGGGTGTCGTTATGACAGATGGGGCTGGGGTGATGAGTGGTGTTGATGGCTCTCTCAGAATCTCCACATAACTCGTAGGGAAAATTCCTTGCCGCCCATGAATTCGACCTTCACACCAGTTCTCATCAACATGACGTAGCAGAGTCAAAAGCTCGCCCTGAAAAATAGAGCGATCGAAGAGGGAAGGGTTACAAGATTTATTTAGTTGTGTTGAAAAATATCTGTGATTTTGGGTAGAAAAGCTCAGATGAGATAATATCATCAGATGCGTATTGCATAAATTGTGTTATATGGATTCTGGATAAGTTCTTAGAAATTGTTTGTTTTGACGCAAAAGTCCTAACCAGTCTGCGATGCATCGTATTTCAAATTCATCTATTAATACCAGGTATGTTTTGATAGAATACACAGTTTTTTACAAAATCTTTGAGTAATTACATTTCAACTGAGAAATAAATTCATTCAAAAAGGAAAACACAACAACACTGTAAAATGTCGCTGAATCTAGTACGTATAGAGGGACAATCTGCAAATGAATGAGACCAATTTTACCTTCTTTAGGGAAAGCTCTACTGCCGACTGTCCTGTAAAGTTGAACTTTGCCTTAGCCTGACCCTCTGCATCCATGGCCGCTGATTGTGCGGCCTCGATAGAGGTGACCACCTGTGGAAATTGGCAGAGTAACATTGACTTTCTCAAAGGTTATAGTGTGATCATAACCATTGTGTTTCATGAAAGTTTTTTTCTCATAGAGGTGACCACCTGAGGAAATTAGCAGAGAAACATTGATTTTGTCAGAGGTTCTAGTTTGATAATCATTGTGTTCCAAGGAAGTTTTTTTCTCACATATATTGATTTCTGTCCATTTAACTCAAACGCATTAAATAACAGGTATAGGTGCTCTGCGCTAGATTCTCAAGGTTCATCTCAAGTATAGTTTGATGTTTTTGTTTGCATTCTTTTTACAATAGCAAGACTGTAAAACGACATTATATCTTTTTGTAAGATAAAATCATTTCTTTCAGCATTATTAGGTCCCTTTAACCAGAACCTTGTCCTATGAACTATAACTGATGCAACAAAAAGGATGTAGAATAAACAATTTTTTTCTAAAGAAAACCTTTAATTAAATGTGCTGCTCACAAAAAAAATAAATATTTCCTTTCGGTCCTTCTTTTTTTAATGTGTGGCTCACAAGACGAAAGAAATAACTTAAAAAACATTTTTTTTAATAGTATTTCATTTCAATCACTTTTTCAAAAATTTTTAAAACAAGCAAGCCAATAATTGTAGATAGTGGGACATCAGTCTGTTTACCTCCACATAGTTGACAGGGAAGATACCTGCCCTGCCATGGTGCTCTCCCTCAAACCAGTTCTTATCCACCTGTCGAAGCAGGTACAGGGTGTCTCCTTTCCGGAACGATAGCTCTCTGGGGGAAGAAAATAGCAACAAAAAGTGAATACTCTGTATTTTATATTGTATAAATCTTTTTTGAAAACATACTACTTGCTTTTCGCAGAAGTTCCGTCTTTAAGTAAAGTACAAGTCTTTTGGAAAAAGAAATACACATGCTGTTTTACAATGCACTCCAAATTGATGTTTTCAACATTTAAACAGCCGTATTTGACTTTCATTTATTCTGCCTGTACCAATAAAGTTTCATTTTTTTAAAGAATTTTTCTTTCCATCAATGTTGATACATTTTTATTTATAAATTTTGAAATAATCAAGCATATAAACATCATATCTTGGAAATTTGACAATTAGCCAATTGGCAAAAACAAGAGTTAAAAGACTAAATACTCATATTTATCTTCAACACACTTGTTCGTGATATATGTTATATCCCGTCTAAAACCCTAAGATCTTGTCACCGTTTTCATTAGCCTTTTTACAATGCATGTTCCAAGTCATATTCTTTGTGTGCACACTATTTTTGTGATCTTTTTAGAATAAACAATTGGTAGAATCTTCCGTTCATTTTTTCGAAATGGAAGGTATGCGGTTTAATGCAAAGATAATTATTCTAGTGCAAGAGCTAATCAATGTGCACATCAAATGTGCGGAGTGATAGAAAGATGTTAAAAGATATTGAGATATTGACATATACAGCTTTACAAAATTTGTCCTTTACTTTTGTTATACCCCGACAATAACTTTAAGATCCTGTCACTCTATATGTTCCAACCAGTGACTAGACCTACCTGGGGTTCTGTGCGGTGAAGTTGAAGAGAGCCTTTGCCTTTCCCTGTATCTGGAAGCCTCGTCGCCTCTCTGGGGGGACGCTCAGTGTGGTGGACAGAGTGGACGTCTGGTTGCTGAGTGACCGGTATGGCTGCTGCTGCTGCTGAACTGGTGGTGACCGCACCTGGGGGGTCTGGTCAGGCACCTCGTCAAAACGGTTGGGAGAGATGGGCGACTTCTGATCGGGCCTGTTCAAGATTCAGATACAGTAATTATTATTATTATTATCTGTTGTTATTATTTTATTATTATCATTATTAATTTTATTATCATTATCATTATATTACATTTTAATATCATCATTTTCATCATTTGTTAGTAAAGAAAGCAACCAATGGCAAGGTACCCCTTACCTGTATACATGTATTATAATAATAATAATAATAATAGTAATAATAATGATAGTAGTAATAGTAGTAGTAATAACAATACAAAAAATTAATAAATAAGAAAAAGAACAAAACTTCTAACATTTTTATTTAAAACTCTGAAATAAAAACAAGTATCCAAGTTTTATGAAATAATTTCAATGACCAAAGATTTTGTTTTCAAAAGTTTTATGTCTCTATAAACTTGCTAAAAACATTATGACTCAATTTTCATAAAATTATTGCATCTCCAGATTGTGGCAAGAACCGATATGTAAGTTACAGAAAATCAATTGCAAAAAAAAAAATCGCATTTTCCTATCATTGCGCGTCACACTGCTTTTTGGTGACAAAATGTATCATTTCATTCTAAACTTGAGGGTAAAATAAGGTAGATAATAATACATTTTAGATATTTTCACTAAAACGTTTATAAATCACACCTTTTCTTTATCTATACCGGTGGCTATCAAAAGTCAAGTGAAAGTGATAAATGAAAAATAAACATTGCATTACATGAAAAAGTCATGGTGCTTCCTCGCTGCATTCTTCTCAGCTTCGAGCTGGATTCTCTTCTGTCTTTCCTCTTCATACAGCTCCTCCTGTGAAATAATGCAGTAAGCACATCAGTTTACCATACGTGCAGAGAATCAGGTGGAACTGGTGGAATTTATAACGACCATAAAATTATTAATAAAACACAATGTGAACAGTATAATTATTTTATGCTTACGAAAAATATTTACAGCGTTGTAATTTATGTAAGGCAGAGACCTCGTTCTAGGACATATAAGGATTAATATTCCGATGCAGTCAGTTCAGAAAAGTTTAGACCACTGGTCTTTTTAAGTAAAAGTTAAAATGGAAACGATTTTAAGGACAAACCAAGTCACCGAATTGACCAAACAGAACCCTTTGTTTAATATAATAAGGGTAAGAGTGATTTAATAATTTTCCTTGAAATGACATCAATTCAGTTTAGCTCTAGTTTCTGTGTAATTTGATGAGTAAAGCACTTTTACTGTACTTTTACTTAAAGAGTCTACAATTTCTTTACACAGTATCAACAGTGTTGCATAGCCTGATTAGAATTCTGTTAAATTCACCAGTCACTTTAAATTCACTATATTTTATATTTTATTTTATCTTTTGGTATATAACTTATTAGTTTTCACATACATCTCAGACTCAGGATGTTTTAATCTAAAGAACAATTCCAGTCTTAAAGAGGTAAGGATGTTTTATCAAACAATGTAACTCATGAATTGTGATCATTAGAAACAATGTTTATACACTAGGGTAGCAAACTAAATGGTAGCATCTAAAAAGGGAGAAAGAATACCATAAGGGAATGGTATTGTGTTATTTTGTTGTCTCTTACATAAACAAAATTAATGAGCTGAGAAATGAATAAAAAATTACTTGTGAAACAAAAAGGAAAGAAAATACAGTGAAGAAAAATGTTCCTTGGGAGTTATCTCTCCTACATCAATTACATTGTAAGAGAGCTGCTTCTGCCTACTATTCAAAGAGAGTTTAACGTCCAACGTCAGCACTATATAGGATATATTGTTGACAGGCCCCAAGACTAATGTCTAAAATCTTTATATGCTGCCACGATTACTGTCTCAGTTAGTCAGATCATACTGATACCGACCCAATACGAGAAGAAATCGGAAAAAAATGCCGATCGTGGGATTCGAACCGCTAACCTTCCGATCTCGAGACCACCGTTGTACCACTTGAAACACTTCGCGCACGACAGTTCATCAGAGAACATTTCATAATACAGAAAGTTAATAACCTATTATCTCCTATTCAGAATAATTTTATTCTCAAATTATTGATCAAGACTTTTTCGCACATAATTTTTGTCTTGGTCGCACTCAGTTAAAATGCGTCATTATCTCCTAATTAGCGAATCTCTTTAGAGAAATCAATTCGCAGCAATTTATATAGGGTGCCTCGACACGACATTGAAGTCATCATTCGTGTATAACATTTCCCAAGAGGCCTTAGAAAGAAGAAAAAACCGACTTCAAAGTTCTTTTTCTGAACAGGTAATATTGTCACAAAGACGAATGTTTTATTATTTTGAATCTAAACACAACCTACTCTCTATCTCTCTCTCTCTCTCTCTCTCTCTCTCTCTCTCTCTCTCTCTCTCTCTCCCTCCCTCGCTCTCTTTCTCTCACTCTCCCTCTCTCTCTCCTTCTATGTCTCCACCTGTCTCTCTCTCTTTATCTCTCTCTCACTCCACTTCAGTCTGTCTCTAGCCCTCTCTCTTTTTCATTTCCTCTCACACCCTAATTATCACCCCACTCCATCTCTTAACTGTTATCACGCCTTTTACTCACCAATCGTTGCTTTCTGTAGGCCTCATCCTCTTCTCTCCTCTTCCTCTCCTTCTCCTCGGGAGGAAGGCTCTTTCGGAGGACATCAGTTGTCTGGTGTCGAAAGTCTGTACAAGCAGATAGAAAACAAGACAATGGTAAATCATAGGTTGTAAGCGAATATAATCATCTCACATAGATCTTGAATATCATCCAGAGTTTATGTTGCAAGGTAGATTTTAATATAATTATGATTGGGAATATTATTTATACATGCATTTAATGAACTAACCGTGAATATCATTCAATAATTTATACGAACTAGGACATGGTAAAACCAAAACAAAAATCACGTAATATGGAAACCAGACATAATAGTTTTAACGTTTTATTTATTGTTTTGTTTGTTTTGACGTATTTTGGAGGACACCAATATTGAGAGGAACTCCTTTTATGAATTATACGGTTAACTGGTGAACACAGAGAAGAAACAAAAACAACCAAACTAAAAATAAAATTAAAAAAAACCAAAACGCTCTAAACGTTATCTAAAAAAAAGAAACAAATAAATTTAAAGCTTTGCTAAAGATACTTTATGTGATAAGTCTAATAATAAAGAAAAAAAAAAGAAACGATGCCGCAAGACATCAAGAATAGACTAGTTTCATTACGGTAATTTGTATATTGCTTTAAAAATAACCTTTAAAAAAAGAAAGAATAGTAGAGCATACTCAGCATTGCACGCTTAATCTCCTTAATAAGTAACGGTAGGAATAAATAAAGGCTATATAATTATTTTTAAAATAAATAAGAAAAAGGTAATATGGATACTATAATCGGGCATGCCATTAGCTATCAAAATTTGAATTGTTAGGTTCATATAATTATAAACAAAATAATTACATTCGAAATCGATTTAAACGATTTTACTATCTTAATATCAATGACTTCAGAAGGTTCTTTCTACTATACATGATTGAAAAATCATATCTGAATAAACAACATTGGCGTCTTGAACTAAGATAAACAAAAAAAAAAACCCATTATCTTTTGAATTTTGTTAAGTTAATCCTTTCGAACTCAAATTTACTTGCCAGGAAATCGTATAGAAAGGACAAGTAAAATATTTTTTTGTTTCTACAATTTGAAAGGACAGCTCAATTTTTCGTTCCTTATTGGGTACAAATCATTAAAAATATTTGCCACATAACAGAATACATTATATAAGGAATAAATGCTATAAAAGAAGTGTCAATCAAGCACAAAAGTAAAAATACAAAGAAATTGAAAACATTATGTGAAACTGTATGTAAATTCATGCCAACCAAGTGAAAAAAATATCAAAACACGCTTTGAGCCAAAATGCGGGGAAAACGTGCAAAACCATTAAATCAAGCTTTCAAACAAAACCAAAATTATAATTTAACGATCGATTTTTTGAAAATCAGTGAGAGAAAGATACAAACAAACTTGCAATAACGCAGGACATTTTCTATCAAGATCTAATCACGCATAATAATAAAGTCAGCAGCCATGCAAAAGTCTACAATCTAAAGCTAGCAATGTGTCAGCAGATAATCGTGTTTGAAAAGCCACATCAAGCCATCATAAAGCAGTGTTGTTTTTTGAGAGATATGACTCTAGGTCGAAATTTATTAAGAAAAATAGAAAGCGTCTAGGAAGAAAAAAATTAAGAGGGAAAGGTGTGCAGCTACCACTATAAGAAAGCGTGTGTCTGCAAACCGAACGAAATTAATGATATTTCAATCGGTTGCTGCAACTCTATAAAAAGACCTGGCGGGCGTGGTTATAGTGGGATGGTGCGAGATCACCGTGCCAGATTGTACAGTTGTTGCCCTCCGTGTACCTTGAGGATATTGAGGGCGCGGTGGAGCCACACCACCAGGGGCAACCCCTAATCTTTGTGCCACAGAGGGACTTCCGTGGCGCATCCGCCAAGACTCCATTATAGACCTGCTGTCTCCGCTACTGCTGCCTCTCTGAGGGGGGGGGGGAGCTGGGGCATAGGGTTGACCCGCGGGGCCGTGTTGGATGGGGCCGTCTACATAAGAAGCCTGGTCTTGATAAGCGTAAGGAAAGAGAGAGGATCGAGCCAGATTCTCGCCGTAAACTTCGATGAATTTCTCGGGAACTCTGTAGCCTTTGTTATCAGTGATCGGTTTGTTGACCATAACTCTCGGCTGGGTCTCAGAGCCTGGTGTCGCTCCGTAAAGCTGCTCGTAGCTACCCATGAAGGCTGGGGCAGGTCTTTCAGGGGCTGTCAGCAAGGTGAAGGCCGTCGGGGCATCTCTCGCTTCCGCCAAAGATGGGGTGCTTCTGTACATAGCCGCGTTGCTTTTCTGAAGACCATGCTGTCGCCTCATCGGCCGCGGTCCTCGGGGAATTGGAAAGTTATGCTGCTGTTGCTGTTGTTGCTGTTGTTTTCTAATAGGCTGGTCATACTGGGAGATCCTAGCATGTGACGGCGCACCAGGTCTAGCGCTAGTAATGGCACCAGCAAATCTATCATCCTCAAAAGAGTTGGATCTGACGTTCCAGGTAGAATAGCTTTTCTTCACCGGTGGCTGCGGGCCGGCCCTGTTCTCCTGCTGGAAAAGCCAGCGTGCCTGGCGTACAGCCTGGGGGTTCACATTGTCTGTGCTAGGCCGGCTAGACCTGGGAAGAGCTGCTCTAGAGGACGCTGGGCTAGTCGTGGTCGTGTTTGTGTTCGGGCTGAGCGGCTTAGCATGACGCTTAGGCATCCTGCCCCTCTGTGTCGAAAGGGCTCGGTTCTTGGGTTCGTCATCCAAGTCAGCGTTCAGAGATGGCGTGGAAGCAGAGAGGCGAGCTGACGCGGCGAAAGATGAGATAGAGCGAGAGGAAGGAGGAGGAGGAACGGTTGGGGGTCTCTCATCAAGGAACTCTACAGTCACGTGATATCGGCGAATCGAGGGAAGGAGTAAAGAAGGGAGACGGATGGGGGAGGGGCGGAGAGGAGGAAGAATCATGCCACAGAGTGAGGATCAACGTCAAATTTAAAAGCGATATTAAATACAAAAAGAAACACGCAAAATCAACAACAACAAAATTCAAATAAGCGAAATCATTCAACGACTGAACCATTTAGGATTGAAGAGAACTAAACATAAAAGAAACGACAATTAATCCTATGTAAAGAATTTCAGTTATAAAGATAGTAAAGCAAGCGCGTTTCTATTTTTCCTTTTCTCATAAATAATTACTGTTTTCGATTCATTTTCAGGAAAAATCAAAACAGTAAACCGTTTACAGTTTTAGGAAAAACGTATATGTAATTATTAATTACTATTGTAAAACTTAAAACAAAAAACAAATTGTGATATTGCATAAGCTAAAACAAACAAAGACAACAAAAGGCAACACAAACGTTTGTGTAACAGAACAAAATACCGAAAAAAAAATAATTCAAAAAGCAGAATGGCTAAAGAACCCAATAGAAAAATGAACAGTTAGAAACAACTGAACCATGCAACAAGCAAGAAAGCTTTCCACCTCACACGCCAGTGCAGAAACTGAGACGTTTGGCCACTAATTTGTAAAACTAAGCCCACCCTATTGTCAAAGTCTTGAACGACACCAAACTACCAAGTCTATAAATGTAGAAATCATACAGTGCCCAACATGCAGTAGATTTGATAACAAACATTACGCATTATTTACAAAAAAGCGATCAATAGACATCTAAACGTGAAGAGAAGGAAAACAAGAGCTGAAATTATCAAGTTTAGTTATGTTGAGTGCCTAGAGCCAATAATTAAAAAAATATATATGTGTTTGCTGAGGAGGTTTTTCTACTCTACCAAATGAACCTTGACTAGTCTTTGTGTCAGTACGCAACGCACAAGGTAAATTGTGAAAACCACAATGCATAGAAAATGTCCAAAAATTATCAAGAAGCGAGAATCACCAGTGCAACAAAACAATGGACCTTAATAATAGAATAATGGTTGCACTGATATGACGCATGATTTTTTTACAGCAGTAAAATAGATTGATTGATTAAACTCATTTGTTAAATTACAGCTTTAGAAAATATTGACAATAATTATTCTTGACATCTACAGTAGGAATGATTTGTTTTAAGGTAATACTTGACTGATTATTCTGTTTACGAGATCTATTTGATTTGCTTGCGTCGAATGTCGGTATTTGTTTTAACTTAGAGGGGCCAAAGGCAATCTGCAATTTTTTAAAGAATTCCACTTGTTTGTTAAAAGTCTTCCAGTAGAGAAAGAGGCCAATATAATACATAATTTTTAACAAACAATATTTAAGTCTCTTTCCCACATATTATACCGGGGGCCGTGGTTATGATATGGAACCGGTAGTTACCTATTGAAGTCTACTAAAATCAATATGAATGATTACGTGCGTTTAGCGATCGGAAGGGAAGGGGGAGATGTTTGTTTGTTGCTCTTGTTGTTGTTGTTGTTGTTGCTGTTGTTGTTGTTGTTGTTGTTGTTGTTGTTGTTGTTGTTGTTGTTGATTTATATCTGTTGGCAAAAAATAGACCTTTTATTCTCGCAACTATTTACCTTGGTCGTGTATCCAGGCTGAAACTAAGTTGGCTTTGCCTGCCACGTTCTCTGGCACCATTGTGGGCGTCATGGTAACCGAGGTGACAACATCCGGGCCACGCCAGGAGTCCGATGACCTGGAGCGGGAGATGTCACCCAATCTGGAGGAAGGCCGGCTGCTCAGCTCTGTCTGAGATTTGCTCTCTGGGATCTTCCTCACTTCCGGTTGTGTGCTGCTACTGCTTCCGGTGTTCTGCTGATTTCCACCTCCTGGTTGTTTGTACGGAGTGTTATTATCTTTTGAGGCAGAAGAGAGAAACCGAGAGCGAGGGAATAAGGGCGGAGGGCGAGGTTTTTCGATGGTGTTTACAGCACTTTGGTTTATTCCCAGTTCTGGATTATTCAATGAGTTTTGTTGGATCTCTGGCTTCCTTCCCAAAGGCAGAGGAGAAGAATCGTTTTCCATTGACTTATGTGCATGTGTGGGTTCTCTACTGTTCGAAATCAGCCTCTGGTCTCTTAGTTTCATATCGTCCGTTTCTGAGTTACCCAAAAGATGATTTTGGCTTTGATCGGTAGCATAATCATTGCGGATGGTTTGATCATTGACAAGAGAGTTGTTTGGAGCCGCCATGACCCGTCCCCTACCACCTTGTTGCCACTCAGATCCAATCAGATCGAAGTATTCCATGGTCATCTTGCCGGCTGTTGAAGGCGAGTGGAACTTTTTCCGAGGCACGTCCAGCTTCCTGCCTAGTCTGGCCCCCTCCACCTCCCGAAAAATGTCATGAGGGGGAATGTATGGGTCGTACCGCCCTCTCGCAAAGCCGACAGGTAGAGCGCCTTGGGTGGACTTCTGATCGTCATTAGTTTTATTACTTTTTATCGAGTCGTTAGACAAACCCTCCTCATAAAGCGACCTACGAGGAAGAGACCTGACTGACGGAGAAACGTCTCTGTTTAACAGATTTGGCACCGACTTAGCTCGAGATAACTCAGAAGGTTCCTGGGCCCTCTGCTCAAACATATGCTTCAAATCCATGACCGACTGTTTTCCGCGAACACCCGTTGGTGGCCTTTTTCCTAGTGAAAAATTTCTCGGAAGGCTCTTTGTATTATCGGAGCTCCTTTGTATTTGGCTGCTGTTGTTATCCGGTTCAGTAGCTCTCAAGTCGTACTGACTTTTACTTGAGGGGATACTATTGCTTGGTATGACAAAGGCACGCTCCGCGGAGTGAATCGTCGGGCTGGTGTAGTAGTGATCTAAACTGGACGTTGAGTCTGCAAGACCAGCCTCACTGTGGTTCACGATGAACGTCCCTGTGCTTCCATCAGATGAGTTTGTGGGACTGGGCGAGCTGTCATCAGGGTCGTGCTGGGTCGATGGTCTCTCAGTCGGAGTGTGGGACACGCCCGTTCTTTTGTTGAGAGGTCCAAAGCGACTTGTGCCGGGACCTCTGAAACCATGTTCTTTGGCGGTGCCCCCACTGTAGCTACGATTTCTGTTTCCATTCTGGTGTTTTAATGGCTCATCCCTTGGCAAATGCGTGTCCCTTAAGTTTGTTTTACTTCTAGCGGAGACATCTGTGTTGGGCAGACCGGATTGAACCGGCTGATGGACTGCATTTTCCTGGGTGGTATGGTTAGGTCTTTGAAAAGGTCGAGGCTGGGGCGTCTGTTGAAGATTTGAGCTGGTATTGCTATGAATGGAGTATGGGTCGGCTTGGGTCGGATATTTTCTAGCTTGGTTAGAAAAGTCCGACGCAGCTATGCATTCTGGGACATTCATTCTAGGAAACGTCCGAACAGGAATCTCGCTATTCTTTGCCAAGCTCCTCAAGTCAGTCACTTTAAATGGAGAAGAATTTTTAGCACGATCCACGCTACGATCCACCGTATCCACAGCCTCAGGCGTACGTATGGGGTCGGCAATGCAAGGTTTGCGGGGTAACGAATCAGCATGGTAAACTGTGGGCCCCTCATTACTTTCTCTTCGGGAAAGAAATGGCAATGTTGCTGTAGCATCTTTGAGGTCTACCTGAACAACATCTGGCATGTTACCAGCGGAAACGGTACCATTTTGAGTTTCACCATTTAAGACTAGCTGGCTTATGGGTGAATTGTACTGTTTTTGTGCAGTCTCTTGTTTTATAAGATAGGCAGGCCTCTGCATGGTGTTCGAACCATTGGATTTCGGATTTGATTTTTCAAAATGCGTATTAATCACACCCTCTCTTTCACTTAGTTCTTTTGGAATATCTACTCCAGTAGGGGCTATGAATGAACCCTTATGAAGACCACTTTCAACAGAGAGTAAATTAGGCCTATTGTCTAACATCCATGATTTAATCGAACTTGTTGATTCCTGTTCGTCTGAATTACGTCTAAGTGATGAGTCAAATCCTAATTCCCCTCCATCTTTCCCCCCACATTGTTCAGAATTTAATCGACCATCTTTGGGGAAGATATTGTTTTTAAGATAACTGTTTTTACTAGCTGGAGAAAAAGGGTCTTCCAAATCAGAGCTATCAAATCTCCTAGATAGTGTGGCTGGCGCATACGTTTCCCTAAAGTCTGTAGACTCCAGGTTAGGTTTACCGCTAAGTTCAGTGGGATAAGCGTTCTTAAAGCGCAGATCAGTGTCCGTAGTGGCGGTGTACAGCTGTAGATGATGAGATTCCGGATCGTTGACATAGCTATGGAGATATCCTTTCCTAGCCATGCGTTCTTTTCTAGCTTTGGTTAAGAGGTCCTCGTACTGACTCACGCTAGTGTCGGGACGCGGCTGCGCGCTAGAGAAAGTTGCTTTGTTTGGACTGGTCTCCCCGCTTCGGATATCGGAATGGTCACTGAGAAGACGAGAGCGCGTCTCAATAGTGTTAAAATCTTGTAGATGTGGCTCATGATTTGTGGCATCGATACTTCCGCGCTTCGATTTATTTTTCTGAGGGACTGTTTCAGGCTTGCCGTAAGAGGAATCACTGTAGGACGACTTGCGCGAGGGGGCTGACTCGACGTGTTTGGTGTAGATATCCTTAGAGTGAGTGCGACTCAGAAAGTGGCTGAGGTCTGGTGGCTCAGCGTTGTCCTTTTCTGACCTAAACACTTTGAGCGCATCGCTCCATGTGTGGTCACCCGATTCTTCTAATCCTGGTTGTTCAGAAACGACCTGAAGAGGATTATTTCGACTGTCAGGGATGTTGTCTGTGACGACAATCTCATAGCCTGTTGAGCCAACACAGTTATCGAGCTCATTAGGATCTGCGCCGAAGAAAGTGTCTTTGGAGGAGTTTGTTCTATACAGGGGTCCCATCTCTGGCGCCACGCTCAGTTGCTTGCCTTGGTGTGGGGCTGAAGCTGACCGAACATGCAACACTCCTGGATCTTCTTCAGACGCCGGCTTCTGGTTAGGCAGATTGTGCACACTGATTTCAAAGGGGTGGTTTGCCTCCACTACGGTGGTGTCCGTAGAGTTTGAACCGCTTTGGTGCAACCGCAGCTGGTCCACATGGGTGATCGGCATGCTGCTGAGAGATCCAGAGTCTAGCATGAGACTTCCTCCCTCTGCAGTGTCGTTACCGCTATCGTTATCCAGATTGACAAGCTTCTTGCTCATGTGAGATAAGATTACACCTGCATTTTCAGGCGTATCTTTGGTCTCGCTGGTAACTTTGTCAGCCTTACGGGTGATATCAGTATATGAGGGGAGCGTCTCTAACGAAGAAGCAACAAACAACTCGGGATCGCTTGCATGATGGTCGGAACAAACGTCATCTTGGCTGATGTAATCTGAGTTAGAGTCAAAGCAAAACGAAGTTGATGTTTGCGGTAGCACATCTTCATCCTGATCTCGACGGTATCTAGACGTTGCAGTGGCAGACCTGGATATGTCTGGAGACGATGCCGATGGTTTCAGTGGAGGCTGGCTCTGGTCAAACGCTTGCTTTAGTTGCTTTACACTCGTAGTCACATGTCGGTCGTATGAACTTTTCCGTGAAGAAATGTGAGTTCCATAGATTGGCCACAGTTTTTTGTTTCGCGCCGCTTTGTCCATGATCTCTATGTAAGATTGCTGGACAGGAAGAGATCTATCAAGAGGTTTTATGGAGTGATTTGTTCTGTCATGAGTGGTCGAACTCTGAGCCACATGAACAGATTTTCCGTCATAAACATTGTAGAGATCACTGAAGGATTTTCCTCTCTGCATAGCATTGCCCACCAATGTAGGTTTGCTTGAAGGAGATGAGGTGGTGTGCTGAGAGCTGTTAAGATTAAGTGCCTGGTGGTACCAGTTGGTTCTTTCGCTAATACCGGCAGTGTTTTGTAAACCTCTCTCCTTGTGAGGAGTCCATCGTTCCGCCTCCATATCCATGATAAAACTGCTCCGACTAGCTGTGTAGAAGAATTCTTTGTTTCTTTGAGCTTCGTTCAGTTCTGAGTACAGCTCTTGCAGTTCATCGTAAGAACGCTCTTCACTAATGGCGTCTTGTTGTTCAGAAACCTCTATCTCTTCAATATCGCGATTCGGTACAGATGATTTCGCACTTTTCTTTCCCAGGCTGCTAGTACGTTCTCCTAACTCACTGATTCGTTCGAGGAGAGCAAAGTTGTTTTGCAGCCTTAGAAACTTGTCAGATCGGCGGGATGAGTAGAGAATGCCTGCAGCGTATGATTGGTAGGTGTGGGGATCGAGGCGGGAGGATCTATCACTATTGATGCTATTGATGGAGCGGTGATGTGCACAGTCTTTCTCGAGAGATTGTGAGTGTAATAATGAAGAGCTGTCGCAGCGATAGAGTTCTATAGGCAAGCCTGCTGGACTTTCATAGGTCCCAGAACCTCTATGTTGATTTGGCTCCGCAGACTCAGAGACTTCAGCACGGGAATTGTTATAGCCTTCTTTTAGAGCGCTGTTTGGTTCTCGATTTAATTCGACATTTTCTACACATTTCACAGGTTCAGGGAAATAGTTTGAAACTGTTGAATTAACAGGGTTGAAAGTTGGGTCGATCTTATGCTGGTACTGAAGAAAATCCTGCTCAGGGATGACAGTTCTGTCATAGTAGGGTCTCGCATTTATATCAGAATTATATCTCGTATCGCCCTGAACTATATATGGGTGGGTTCTCCTAGCCCTGTAGCTATCTGTCACCGATGTTCCGTGTCGTGAAGACGAGGCAGAAGCGTTGTGAAAGCTTGGATAACTTGAAAACTGCCCCTCAGAAATGTAAGGAGGAAAGTCTAGGGCAACAGTGCGGCCTGAAGCCATTGTTCAGACTGTCGAGTTTTACATTAGCTAGTTCTTCTGTTGAATGGAATAAACCCATTTTCTATTTTTCACCATGTACGTATATCACACACAAGCACACACACAAACCTATGTCGGAAATATGACTAATGTACAGCACAAGGACTACAAGTAATCTATATCACGATTCCAATAGTAAACAGAAAAAAATGTCGCCGTTTGTGTAACAGGATTGGTTAAATAATCGTGTGCTGTGGTAAATCCATATATATGCGATCCATTCATATAGCCTCGCTATGACACACGGGGCGTGGCAATATCACCACAGACAGTGAAACTACAACTCGATCGTATTTACCTACACCACAACTAAATGTAACACTAATACTAGTTAGTTACAACCAACATAACTGCTTTGAATCGGCCATTAACAGTTTAGTTTTATGAATACATCCAGATGGTTGAAATATCGTATCATATCACATAAACACGCAAAGTAGCGACTGAGCTCTATGTATGAAGGTGTACTAATACATGTACCTCACTCACTCTTCTAAATGCTAGATCTAGTTGAAACCTTGTCGGTCTGCCGCTCTAGCGTGCTAAGGTTCCGGGCTACGCGCTCACTCTCACACATAGCTAGGGGCCCAGGGTCTGCCATTGTTAATGTTTGATTGAGTCGCCTGGATCGATAGCGCGCGTGCGTGCCTGATGCTACGCTGCGCTCACCTGTGTGTGTGTACGGCGACAAGCGACCAGGTATTCAGGTAAAGCCGGCCTCCACTCCGTCGCAAAAAGGGGAAAACCAACGCTAGAACGCTGCAGATGACATGGTTTAGAAATCTGTGATAATAATAATAATAATAATAATAATAATACAGTTAAAATAAACAATGTAGCGCTTTCAAAAATAAAATCACGACTAAAACTTAGTGGATTTTCATTCTAAACCCTTTTACGCCTTCTTAGTCTACGCTAGTTTTTAATAATCAAAAGGCTAGGCTAGCCCATTAGTTATAATTTGAATCCGTCTGTAGG
>RQTK01000392.1:28177-39585 GCA_003991915.1 Elysia chlorotica
TTGAATTTCTTTTAAGATATCCTCTCCCGCCTCAACATTGTTCTCCCTTCTTCTTTCTCTTTCTCTGTCTAAAGATAACCATAATTAACATTTCTACTTCGACCACGTTCATCTCCATGCATTTACATGGCATTCATTTCGGTTTTATTGTTACGTTGTTCCTCTCCCTTACTCCCTCACTCACTTTATCTCTGTCTCTGTGCCTGTCTGTCTGTCTGTCTCTCTATCTCTCTCTCTCTCTCTCTCTCTCTCTCTCTCTCTCTCCGTTATCTCCTACACACTGCCTCTCGCTCACTCCACTTTCTTCTCTCTCGCTCTCTCCCATTCAATTGTGCAGCCTCCATGTTGATACATTATGCGCCAGGTGGAAATTAGATTCAAACTTTTTTGTAACCCCTTACCACCTAAACCCTTCCCGCCACACACATACACACATACATACCCACTCCCTCTCCACACCCCCCCACCCAAACACACCCATACCCCCTTCCCGCCACACACATACATACATACACACACACACACCACCCACTCCATCTCAATAACAGTCAACAATTCATGGTGGAAATGTAGACAAACGCATCGATTTCTATGTAAAATTCTTTTTATTCCCTGCAATTCACTCGCTCGACAAACGAATACGTAATGAAATATCAATAGTTCCTTTATTATCGAGGGACAAACACGGATTTGATCCTGTTTTAAACTGAGCTTAGGTTAAAAGTGGTAATGTACTTGATGCGATGCATTAACACCTTGTTTTGAAAGTGATGATAGTATGATATAATAACACACTATAATATTATTGTACATGGTGCACCAAGCGTTAGATTTCTACAACAAAAGCGCTGTGATTGATATAGCTCGTTATAACTTGGAGCTGTAGTCTATAATTAGGCGATAATAGTGTGCACTGTGAAATATAGTTTGTTAATTTTCAGAATTGAGTATAACTTACTATAATATTGATTTTTTTACAACCTAGAATCTCACATGCTCATAAAGTCTTCTAAGCGATGTATTGTAAATCGATCAGTTGACTAAGTCTCTAAGGTCAATTTTTGTATTAGTATTTATGTAATCTCATAACCTCTTTCAATGTAGAACGATAAGAGACCCGTGTGTATTGTTTTTTGTGTGTGTTAAATATACCATAATATAAAAAAAGATAATGGAAAGAATAATTACGCACTAATCTAATGAATTTACACAGAGCCTAGAAGGCAAATCAGTAGCGTATAATAGTAGAGCAGTCGCCAGTTCGGTCTACAGTTCAATTATTTAGTGTTTGAATCTGCTCACCTATCCATATTCAATTGTTCTGCTGTTATGTCCTCAACTTTATTTTAGAGCAATACCGAAATTGACGATACAAAGATAGAGGTCCCCTGTTGAAGTTCTACACAAATTCAAAGGCATAACACACTCGGCTAAATAAAGCCTTGAAAAGGTAAATCAAAGACCGTAAACGATTTAATTGGACGCAAGCTACATCGCTGCTATGAACAGGTAAATAACTTTACACTGTTGTACAGGCTCAGAAACAGACAGATGTAGGTAAGACAATTGTGTGGTCCCTGTGTCACACAACATGAGATCAGCTGCTTTTGCAGCTTATTCTTTATTATGCAGATAATAACAAGATTATGATTTATTTCATAATTTTAGTATAATTGCGCAGAAAAAAATAATCTAAATGACCGTTTTGTCACTATTGATTGAGTTTGATTTGTTGGTTTTCATGGTCAGTTCTAGGCTATGTTGAATACGGCCACAAAACTGACACTGGGCAAGTTCACGTGATTTGATACAGAGACAAGACGGGGGTAACATTACATGCCTTGTGTCCCAATCGATCACATTCAGCTAAACCGGCAAATTGTCTCAATGCCCGACGAATTTAATGGGCAATGCAGAAATGCACTGTCTTGTTTTTCTTTTCTTTTCTTTTTTGTATCGCCTAGTCTAGAGCAATACAGTGCTCTTCGTTACACGAATATTGTAGATAAGTAATAGGTAAAGAATGCATCATGTGGGGCTAAAATTAAGCATAATAAGTAGTTTAACAAAAAAAAAAAAACGGTCTCAATAAGGTAGGGATTGCTAAAAGAATCTTCTTATCAATCGGTAGCTCCCTTGAAAAGATAAGAATTAAACTAGAAAAAAGAACAAGTAATACTAAAGATGCAACGAACACTGTAAATTTAGAAATATTGTAGGTATCTAATAATTTTTACCATGACAATGCCAGATCCCATCGCCCAGTTTTCACAAAAAAGCGCATGCATTCAAACTGTTTTAATCTAATCTACTGGATATTGCACACAGCTTGGAAGGCATATCAGTTGCTTAAATTAGTAGAGAAGTCGCGAGGTCGGTCTATAGTTCAATTACACCGTATTTGAATCTGCCTCTCGTTAAGCCCTCTTAGTTGATAGCTGCCTCTCTGTCAATGATTTATAAGAAATCACAGGGTAAACAAAATTACGCTCTATAATCGGGTTAATCCAAATCCACCACGCAATCGCGTCTCATATTTGCACTAACTGATCATCACATTTTACATAAATCTAGCGGCTACGTTCGCCACTTTGATCGATGCCCGGCATGAGATGCGAATGGTAAAACGACAATAGGTTTATGAATCGGCACATATTGATAATCCAGCATGAACAGGCAGATCGCACTTAAAATGAAAAGCTAAAAAAACACCCACGACAGGCACACATTATTTTTGATCACATCAATAGAGTCTTAACAAGAGTGTAAACAATATGTATGCCTCGAGACATACGGAAAAGATAACAGAAGGTTGCGTAGTGAAAAAAATATATAACAAACCAAGGGCAGCTCCTATACGGCGAAGAACCTATCAAATTTTTAATGTCCCTCACACTCCTACACAATGTCGCACACACACGCATTTTGGACGCACCGGATGCATCATGTCTGACTGTCAGGTGAAACAACTAACCCACCCCCTGTAACGTTCTGTGACAGGGCTCAGGTTTAAGCCACTTGTTTGGATGTGCACACCTGGGGCTAGCCAGGACAACAATGTCTAGATCTAGATCTATATCGCTAACTAAAATTATATAAAATATTCATTTTATTAAACATATAGCCATACAGCATACTGAAACATATCCTTTGTGATCGAAATTCAATCAATAAGCTCTCTGACTAAATAATTAAAACTGCTGTTGAACTTTACATCCATTGAAGCAGAAACGGTCACAGTACAGAAGTTACAAAGAACTGCTGCAGCATGAAAACAATATCTGGTTGTCAAGGCCCTATCAAAAGCAGAATTTTAATTGTCTTTAAACAGACTATTTAATATTGTCACAGCAATAAGGACTAACACAATATCCAATGTGGGAAACAATGAACAAAAGTTAGCACATCAAAAACGATATAACGAAAGAAACGTACTATTTACTACTGTCACAACATTAAGGGCTAACACAATACAATGTATAGGATTATGAAAAACGTGCACTTAATTCAACAGCACATCAAATAGGTTCCGACGAAAGATAACAGCCCACAAGACAACAAACTGGTGTCTAATCTCATTACTCCTGTTACGGTGAACATTCCGATCGTAATGACGACAAGACAACAAACTGGTGTCTAATCTCATTACTCCTGTTACGGTGAACATTCCGATCGTAATGACGATGAAACACACACCAGAGCTAGCGCTCTCTCTCTCTCTCTCTCTCTCTCTCTCTCTCTCTCTCTCTCTCTCTCCGTATGCTATTGCTCTCCCTCGTTCTCTCTCGATCTATATCAACTTCAAAGTCATATCTCCCTCGCCATTTCTCTCTCCCCTTCTCTCAATCCATTCCGCTATAGCCATCTAACTCGCTATATCCCTTCTCTCCCTCTTTCCCGCCCTCCCTCTCCCTCTCGGGTTATGTCCCAGGTCACAGGTGGTTGTGGTCGGGCTCTAACCTTAGGACCCTGGCGGTTGCACAACGCGCCCTCTCACTTAATAATAATAGATACATTGGGTAACTTAATATACACTGAGATAACGGCCTGGGTCGTTTTGTGTGACCTGCTCAAAATAATTATTTTTGCGTTGGTAGTTTTTTAATATCTAATCTAATAAAACAATCTGCCTGCAAGTATGACTGTATGTGTGATTGCCAGAGTGTCTGTCCGTCTACCTGTCTCTGCATGGCTGACTGTCTGCCTGACTCTCTCTCTCTCTCTCTCTCTCTCTCTCTCTCTCTCTCTCTCTCTCTCCCATCGTGCTCTCTTTTTCTAAGTGTACCTCCCTGTCTGTCTGTTTGTCTGTCTGTCTGTCTTCCTCTCCTAATTAAAACGTTATTTAACAACCTACAAACAACAGATGGAAACAAAGGGCGCGGAGTAATGTATCATTACAGAGCGGAACTATTCTCGTATTCTGGTCAAAATAACAGGCAAGGGTGCTCCCCTCCCTCCCTCCCTCCCTCCCTCTCTCTCTCTCTCTCTCTCACACACACACACACACACACTCCCAAAATGAGGTGGCTTCACTGAGCAATGCATTCTTGCATGATTCTGTGCAGGATTGTACAGTTGCGTAGGCAGACATCACGTATTGCATCCAAAAAGTTACGACTGTTTCTCCGAGGCTGAGAGAACGAAGCTAGCGCAATGTTAGTTGATGTTTAGCTTGTTTCGATCTAGTCATGAAAAGGGGGAATGGGACGTTTTGTTAAAGTCAGTTCCGAGCACGTTGTGTCTGTTTGTAAGCACTACATGGGTTATATTGTGATGGGCCCTAAGCCTAACGTCTGACAATTTTACGTGCTGCTACACAGAGACAGTGATGAAATGATGACTCATGTCTCAACAGGTCACATACTGTTACCGATCCATAAGTACGGAACGGAATTGGACAAATGCATTTTTGAACGATCGTAGGATTCAAACCAGGAACCTTCCGACCAACGTTCGATCTACAAATTCGATTGCGGCAATTTGCTCCCAGTTCCTAGCACTAAGTTGGTTGGCGTTAGGTTTGCTTCGATCTAGTAGAGCGACCATTTTCGCTCTGTTAGCACATCGGTTAGCGCCTTGTCAACACGTCTGATCTATAGCCATGGGTGACACCCAATAGTCTTTGTCAGTAGAGTTTGAATATAGTGTGGGCGTGCAGTAGTTTGGAGTAGTTCAACCAAAGACTATAGATTTAGTAAGACGTGGCACAAAGAGAGCTCACAGTGATATTGATACGAGGAGCTATCGTGAGGCGTGAGCACTCTATTTCTTTTTTTTTTTTTTAATTAGAGTGGTTGAGAAATCTTAAATCGTAATTTTACCAAGATTTAAGTAAAGAAGGAACCGCCTTTATTTATCATAACACATATTATACGCAAAATTCTCCCCGTAAAGTCTCTCAGTATTTCACTAACAATGGCTTAACTCAGTCGTTAGTTCTCCACACTAACGAGCAGGGTATTCGTGGTTCAAATCTCACGGTATGCCACCCTCTTTACATTTCATATATGACTCTCCAGGAACAATATTAGGATACGTAAATGTAATTACAGATTTATCTTTCCTTCTTCTGTTTATTTTATGATCAAGTAGAGGAGCTCGAGTCAGTATTAACATGAACCTGATCGACAGCCTAACCCTATAATTGCCCTTTCAGACTCTCATAAAAGGGTAGCTCCCACAGCCCAAAACTAGACAAGTGTCTGACTTCATAAGTTATCAACACCTGAGCAAGATAAGTACAAAGACCTTCAGAATAAACATAGCATTACCATTAAATATCACCCCGCAGGCATGAATGTTAAGAGATAACAGCATCTTGTCCTAATCGATACGTGATGTTCAACAAGGCTTGATAACCAATTAGGTTGCACAGTATTTGCCTGTAGTGGATTTAAATAAATGTTAAACGTGCTCTTATCCTGCTACGGGGTCTTAGATGTAAAGTTGTAGGCCTATCGGAGTTGCCTGGCTTTAGTGCAGTACATGTATACTTCTGTTATTGTCAAGGCCGATTTAGAAGACGTGTAACTTGGGACTTTGTAAACAACGTCTCTCTATCTCTCTCTGTGTCTCTCTCTGTCTGTCTGTCTCTCTCTCCCTCTCTCTCTCTCTCTTTCTCTCTCTCTCTCTCTCTCTCTCTCTCTCTCTCTCCTGTGTTTTACTGTTTGACTGTACTTCTCCCTCCACCTCTACATATCTCCCTCTCTATCTCTCTCTTTCTCTCTCTCTTACTCTCCTGTGTGTGCCTGTTTCACTGTCTATCTCTCTCTCAACCTATACCTTTACATACCTCTCTTTCCCTCTCCCTAACACCTCTAATTTAGTTCATATCCAAAGTTGGGTTCAACTGAGTGGCATGTCGTCAATGCTATCTAAGCTCATATAACCTCTACTCCCCCCTCCCCCCAAGTATCGTTCTACTCGCATTCATACTCTCTCTCTCACTCACGCACTCTCTCTCACTCTCCTTCCTTCCTTATATCCATCTTGTCCATTATAAAATTATATCTCTACCAAAAGCAATAAATTATTCCACGCGGTTAGAGGTATATTCAGTTATCCACACATTACACAAGTTATAGCTTTTTTGACCCTGAAAACTGGTTATAAATGTCCATTCGACTGGATCGTAAACATGGTGGTGTATCTTCATAAGTCTTACTCATCAAGATTATAGGTTTACTTGGATGAATCAGCGGGTCTCATTTTGGAATTGACAAGAAATCAAAGCTGAGCAAAGAGGCTCATTTTTGTTTTGTTTTGGTTATATTAATGGTGTTTTTTTTTCTTTGCTTCTTGAAAATCGTATTAACACTTTAATTATGAAACAAGCTGCCCCCACAATGTATTCTTGGATATGCTTTATCTCCCATAGATTACTGAAAGGACCATTATACTTATAAGTAGTCTGCGCTTGAAATTAAAACAAAATTGTATTCATGCTTCGCTCCATAATAAATTGTTGACAGGCCTCGCATTTCTGTATTTCTTGTTTCTTGTATTTGTTCAAGAATAAGTATGATGATTTCATATACGCATGTTCAAACATGTTTAATTTTACATTGTTCATTGTTTTATTCTCCACGATTTATCATGCTTAATCTATTCTATATGATAACATAAGTAAATGATAAACTTTAAAGAATGTTCTCCTATCCTCTCGAAATATTTAGACCCTATATCCGTGATCATGAAACGGGAAGTCCATGAAAACAATTCACCTGAAGTAGAATCGCCATTAACAATACAGAATCGTTGAATAAAAATAATTTCGATTAAAAAATGGAACAATAGAGTTGATTTTCCATGAATTATACACATTTCCAAGAAAAATCGGTTATCTTTCTTACATCAAACAACATGCTGTAAGAAGACCTGATCGAGAAGAACTGAGTAACACTAGGCCCAACATACCCAACAACCAGAGAGACACAGACTGAAGCGGCAAAGGTCAAATAAATAAATTGTTCTTATTCCGCCATTGTCCAAAGCGTTTAAAAACCAGTGTGGCAAAATCAAAAGTTGAAACCAACACCCCGCAGACATATTTAATCTGTGGGAAACAACGACTGAAATGTTTGGCTCGCCCAGATAATCTATAGCCTGACCTTCAATTACAGTAAAATCTACACCATTACACTCTTAATAGAAATGTTGGTGTGCACACTATTTTTCTGTTTATACTTTACTGTAATGAGATATATATTTCTTGATTGAATCTAGTATCCTACTAAAAAAACCCTGCATGCCCGGATCCCAATTAATGAAAGACTGAATACAAAACGAAAATGATTCACTGTACAAGTAACAACCAGAGTTTCTCAACAAGAAAACAATCCAAAAAACAACTGCTCATCTTGCCATAGAAGAAAAAAAACAATATACAAAAGAAAGAATAACAAAAACTTTTTAAACGGACAATATTTGTAGAGATGGTAAGACACTTTTAAAATGTTTAACATTTACTCCAGCACATAGAAACCTTAGATAACAAATCTTGATCCAATCCAACTTTGTCAGATGGACTAAATCTAGATATACCGGTGGTGAAAACGTTAAGAATATAAAAGTGTGAGTGGATATTCCGATAAAGAAAAACCAAATGTAATAAACATATAAAAAATAACAAAAACCATGCGCGAAAAATACAAAAAAAGAAATAGACCTTAACAAAGAAATGCACAAAGCAGAAAGTCGTAAGAGCTCAAGTGAACAAAGAAACGAAACAAAAAACAAAAAATATAACAAAACTTTTTATGTAAAAATTATGATACAATAATATAGACAGAATGAAAACAACGACAATCAGAAATTTTTCACAAACTACAACAGTCTCACAAACCATCCCATGCCGTTAGTTAGAATTACTTAGATAACGAAAGACTTTGAAACTTACTTTTGGTTTTCTCTGGCGCGGGTTTCTGAAGGCCCCGGATGGGGATATCGCCGCCATGTTGGATTTTCTTGTAGAGCTCTGTTACGGGCTCTGTGGTTTCCGTCTGTTCGCCACCGTCCGCTTCAGGGCGGTAGTTCTCGGAGCTGGGAAAATTTTAATGAGAAAGATAACATTAGTATAAATTATTCGTCGGGTTGAAAGGGTTGGTCGTGTACTGTATTAACGTAGAAAATATATGAAATAATCTCCAGAAGTCCCAAAATATTCACCATATTGTTTTCCTCCTGTATATCGCTCTGAATTTCTCTCTATCTGCTTGTATTCCCCCACCCCACCTCTCTCTCTGTCTCTATGTCTCTCTGTCTCTCTATCTCTCCCCATATTTCCATGTTTCTCTCTGTCTCTCTATCATTCTCTCGCTTTCTTTATCTCTCTCAATCTCTATGCTATTATGTCTCTTCAAGTATTTCTACACCTCAGATGTTATTTCATCGCATAATAATGTCTTTAAAGCAAACGTTGTTTTTTCCTCTTATTATTGTTATCGCTCTAATTGCGTCATATATTTAAAGAAAATATTGTTATTGTTCTCATTGAAATTTGGTACATATGGTGATGAAGGTAAAAACAAGGATGATAGCTCTTATGGTATCATTAAAGAACAAATACAAGATAAAATGATGATGACGATGACGATGCTGTGGTTACTAACGATGCTGCTGCTGCTGCTGCTGCTGCTGATGATGATGATGATGATGATGAAGACACCGATGATGATGATGATGATGATGATGATGATGATGATGATGATGATGATGATGATGATTTTGATAGTAACACCCCCCCCCTCTCTCTCTCTCTCTCTCTCTCTGTCTCTCTCTCTCTCTCTCTCTCTCTCTCTCTCCCCCCATATTTCCATGTTTCTTTTTATGTCTCTCTATCATTCTCTCTGCTATTATGTCTCTTCAAGTATTTCTACACCTCAGATGTTATTTCATCGCAAAATATGTCTTTAAAGCAAACGCTGTTTTTTCCTCTTATTATTGTTATAGTTCTAATTGCGTCAGATAGTTAAAACAATATTGTTATTGTTCTGATTGAAATTTGGTACTTATGGTGATGGTGGTAAAAACAAGGATGATAGCTCTTATGGTATCATTTAACAACAAATACAAGATAGAATGATGATGATACTGACGATGCTGTAGTTACTAACGATGCTGCTGCTGCTGCTGATGATGATGATGATGATAATAATGATGATGATGATGATGATGATGATGATGATGATGATGATGATGATGATGATGATGATGATGATGATGATGATGATGATGATGATGATGATGATGATGATTTTGATAGTAACATTGTAGAGTTTAGGAGTGTATTGGTGTAGTTTTGTATTCCCTATTTCACCTCTGCAAGCGCCCTTTTGTTCTAAGGGCGGTAACTCGTTTCATTCAAAATATCTTGAATGTCACAAGAGTTATTTCCTTTGGCGTCAAACCTAGCCCACTTGGCACCTGCGAACTGTTTTTTTTTTCTACTTAATACTTTGCCAATTTTATAATTATGGACCGTGCTCTGTCCTAAATGATAATAAGCAAATTGACATAAACAAAAAAAAAACAAAAAAAAACGAAAATAGCGAACGCCTTCACAACAGAGAGAGAGAGAGAGAGAGACAGAGAGAGAGAGAGAGAGAGAGAGAGAGAGAGAGAGAGAAAGAGAAGGACAGAGAGAGAGAGAAGAGAGAGAGAGAGAGAGAGAGAGAGAGAGAGAGAGAGAGAGAGAGAGAGAGAGAGAGAGAGAGAGAGGAGAGAAATAGTGAGTGTATGAACGAGAGAAGAGAGACACACACATAGACAAAAAACATGCAGTCAATACAAAACTATTCACGCAATTTGGAAACCACCTACTTTAATTTGGCCCTGCCATGTCCGTTGACCACAGTAACCTTTTTAATGATCTTGTCTTTCTTATACAGAGCAGCAACCATTTGATCCATGGCTTATCCATGTAAATACTGGCACAGGGCACATATATATCCAAAGAACGATAAGCAGGGCGATACTCCAAGATAGATCTTGTAAGAGTTTGTTTATATCCAATAAGTTCCTTTTCCTCCTCTTCCTTCCTCGAACACTACCTCATTTTCTTCAGTCTATCTTCCAATTTGTTTGTCCAATTCATCTTGTCTTTAAAGTTATGTTGAACCGTTGGTGATAGAACTACTACATTTCTGGCACGTTCACTTCTCACAGTCAACGAATAAAGAAAATCGTAGCTTAATGGTTCCTTATTTGTTCTCATTATACTGCGGTGATTTTAAGGCTGTAAAATCAGATTTAAATACATATTTTTAAAAACATGATTTTACACTTTCTTTCATTCCAAGACAGGTGGTTTCAAAACAGTTGGTTTTGAAAGAAAATAATCACAGTGGGGTTGGTGGTTTTTAAGCATTCTATCTATTTTGTTTTCCAAAAAAAATGTTTACTACTCCATATATTAACATTAATGAATAGAATAAGCCTAACACAATACATGTAGAAATAACATAATTATGCACTTCAAACAGGCTTTCCGAACAAAATTACGAAAGCACATGAACATTCTCAATAACTTGAACCCATTTAAATTGTTTAAAAAATTCTGCAACAATGTCAGTTTAAAGTCTTTCGACAAACTAACAAATTCCAAACTAAACGCTCAAAGTCAGTGTGTAATTTATTGATTCTTGGCGTCCAAAATCAGACCACTGAAGGCCATGCAACATAATGCTTAGCGGGCTGGCTGGCTCGAACTAAAATTGTCAATGACAAAGCGAATAAATAATGTCTCATCTTAGGCGACAGGTGCATAGTACAGCAAAATCTGCAGATAAAAGACTGGAATGTGAAGCTTTGATTTAAAAATCTTGGTGTATCTCTATTTCTCTGTTTCTCAGCCTATCTTTCTCTCTCTCTCTCTCTCTCTCTCTCTCTCTCTCTCTCTCTCTCTCTTT
>RQTK01000392.1:61802-84118 GCA_003991915.1 Elysia chlorotica
AATAATAATAATAATAATAATAATAATAATAATAATAATAATAATAATAAAAAAATAATAACAGTAATAATAACATTAATAGTAATGTTATAATGGGAAAACAAAACAAAACCAACAACAACAAAAATGTCAAGGAAAGTACAGAGTACAAAACGCCCTGGTGGCAGAACTAGGAAACAATCAATGCTGTAGAAAACTTCCTCGATTGGTTGGGCCAAACCATAGCCGTTTTGAAGGAAGGACGTAGCCAAAACCAGTTGGTCATTTGGGCCAGCCCGCCAGGTTACCAAACAGGTTGTGTCACGTACAGCTAATAGAGACTTTGCGATTACCAGACCAAAAGCGAAAATGAAGACTATAAGTAGAACGCAATAATAATTTTGCTAATTTGTCAAAGCATAACTTTCGGAGCCAATAACCGATCAGAAAACCCCACAGATGTCTTTGCTATTACTATAAATCTATGGAAAAATCATATACTGAAGAGTTTGTGATTATGTTATTCTTTGCTGGCGTATGGATCGTAAGAAATATAATACACTGGATGCGCCCTCCTCCCCCCCCCCCCCCCTTTTCCTCTCCTAATTGCCAGACGTTTTGCTCTGTCAGTCAACCAATCTTCCTATGCCAACTGTGTGCAATCTCAAGGTTACTGGAGACCAAAAATTTAGACCAAAGTGGTTTCAATTAGGCTACGGTTGTCTGATTTGTTTCCTTTTTTTATTTTTTTATTTGTGTGTGTGTGTGTGTGTTTTTCCCGCAGTTCATGTTTCAGTCATGTGAAAACGAAAAAGAAAGAAAACCGAATAAAAAACAAGCAGTACTTTCCTGTGTAGTTTGATAAAAACATCAGTCTCCTATTTATATTTATTTGTTTAATCATTTTTTCTATTCATAAAGTTATTAGCATCATTATATTAGAGTTGAATAATTTACAGGGAGCGCCGGTAGTTCATGTGGTTAGTGCTAAAGACTGATTAGCGGGATGTGTGTGTGTTTATAATCTCAGCGTGTAACCTTATATCAGCGTTTTAGATTTGTTCTGGAAACCCAGAGGACACGAAACTGCATTTTAGTTCAATTCTAAAATATTTATTACGTGTTTTTCGCCCTACATCTTTCGAAAAACTTATGAGACGTGAAATTCACTCAAAACGACTTGCGAACTCAGCATCACATTGACATTATCTAAAAGTACTTCATGTTAGATCAAACTAACCACATATCAGCATCACATTGACACTATCTAAAAGTACTTCATATGAGATCAAGCTAACCGCAGGTTATCTATAGGCCGTAAGTACAATATTGCGGATATACCTTACAACTCGTCGTAAGAAAAGGCGAATAAGCAGACTTACGACTTGTCGTAAGTTATATCGACGTTGGAATATTGTACTTACTAGCCTTTGGCTTGAAATTGACACAGACTCAATCGCAGTTGTAATAATAGTTTTACATCGTGTGTTTTCTAGCGAGATAAGCAGCATATGCAGCCATGCACCTGTACGCTTTGACTTAGTGTTCGAATCAGTGATACGGTTCTCGATTTCACGAGACCGAGGCATGATTATACAATGTATCATCCAAACTTTGCAACCAACACGGCAATAACGTATAAAATAATCACGCCCTTTAGACACAGTGCTTCCAATCGCTTAATGGATGCGCTAGTCTTGAATAGAGCTATAAATGGATGCTGGTGAATACAGTATTCATTTACCTGTCGTCTTCGATCTCACCAAAAGCAAAACATTCGCAGGAATTCTAATGTAGAAAATGTAATTGACACACATTACTTAACAGAGGCATAACAGTTTGTCTAACCTTAATCTGAAATACCTTTCAGCGATCTTTTTAGTCCTGAAAATCGACTCATTCTTCTCCTGGGAATTCTTTCCTTATACCCTCGGTTAAAAGACTATTAAATACGGAATTTTAACACACCACTAAGCGTGGCACAGGTATGAAAAATATCATCATCAAGCAATAAAAACGAGATAAGCAGCATATGCAGCCATGCACCTGGACGCATTGACTTAGTGTTTGAATCAGTGATACGGTTCTCGATTTCACGAGACCGAGGCATGATTATATAATGCAAACTTTGCAAACCACACGGCAATAATAAAGTATAAAATAATCACGCCACTTTGCGATCAACATGACATAACGTATGAGGCATTCACGCCTCTTAGACACAATGTTACCCAATCGCTATATGGGTCCGTAAGTCTGGAATAGAGCTATCAGTAGACGGTAGTGAAAAAATTCTTCCATTACTTGTCGTCTATGATCTCGCTAGGATCTCCATTTTCGTAAGGCTTCTAATGTAGAACATGTACATGTATTTGACACAATTACTTTACAGAGGTATACAATTCTAACAGTTTATCTAACTTAAATCTAAAATAATTATCTTTCAGTTACCTTTTAAGCCCTGAAAAGGTTACAAGAAAAAAATGGCTCACTTTATATCTTGGGAATTCTATGATCGTTCTTGGCATTATAATGAAGATCAGATGTGCATAAAGAATGTAGTATTTTGTACCATTCCCTCTGAAAGACGTATCGTATTTGACAAGATAAAACGAAACTTTCTCTCGTTTGCTCTCTCTCTCTCTCTCTCTCTCTCTCTCTCTCTCTCTCTCTCTCTCTCTCTCTCTCTCTCTCTCTCTCTCTCTCTCAACCAGGTCGGGTTTTAGATTTTTTGCCTTAAAAATTGCTTTAAAAACCAGGACTATTTCAAAACAATAGCATGCCCAACCAGATCAATATCAGTAAAACTATACACGAGAGAAGCCTAGGTCGAATTATGTAATATTGTATACCATGTTTAACACACAACTACCCTCGCCCCAAAGATATGGACGAATTGTATAATGCAGTGTTTTTGATAACTCCAAAGTATGTCCAACACACAGCCTACACGTTTTAACAAAATAAAATGTAGGAGAAAATTTAAGCATAATTATTATTGAAGCAAACATAAGGAAACCACATCACTTTCTCATAAATGTACAATTAAACAACTCATTACTTAAATAATCACAAATGTATTCCTTTCATTATACTCTTTAACACAACACTAATTGTAGCACAGGTATGAAAAAAAGCAATAAAACTGAGCACACGTTTGTAGCTTAAATCACTTTGAACCATGTAGAGCTTGCCATCATAGAGAACCATGCAACAGAAGCCAGCTACACTGAAAGTTGTTTTTATTACACGCCTTAGCAATGACTGGTCTGCGATAGGTGTCCCATTAAAGTGAGCATTACTGGACCGAAACACCCAGCTCTGGTAGATGTATCAGCATAATTATATACGAAATTTACCCACTCATAAACACACGTACTCATTACGATAACCATACAGCGGGTTTATATTCTCAGTTGCTACGGATCAATATCTACACTGAATGAAAATATCTACACATTGTCTTAGTAGAGTAGAGTGATGACTTTTTGTTATCCTAGTCATGTCATGATAGTATTTTAACCAAATGGCCAATTATATTTTATAAGTATATGAAAAAGTAGATACCAGTTTTCAAATTATAGAACACAAATGTCATAACGGTCTGATCAACATCCTGGTCACAGAAAGCGAAGGTCTTTCCTAACTTAACGCCTCCTATTAAGGCGAAGACACCGTAGAGCGAGATACTCAGGACTGTGTTGGTCACATAACGCGTATACACGATTGTGATGACACACCGACCCAAACACTATGGAACAACGCGACCTGCTCGGGAATTGAACCCGCAATCTTTCACTTAGAAGCCTCCACCCCACGCTCTACCAATGGACCACTTGGTATTCCCCTGATCAATATACAGGTACATACTAGGTTTGTTTCTTTTTAGCAGACCACAAGAACTGTAACCTCAAACTGCTATTTTTCCAACACAACCATTGAGGAATCTCCGGCAAATTGCCAGGTATCAAACGCATTTTTAATTGCTTTGGCTAGGAAAACACGGGTTTGATAGTCGAAAAATAATGATAATTTTGGAACGTTCAGGTAAGCTATCACAGTGAATAAAAAAACAAAGCAAAAAAGACAAACGAGAACTTAATCCAACGCAAACACGGTTCTTCCAGGCTGTGTTCAAAGGGATAGATTCGTTAACGGATTCTTAGTTTTATACATTGTGGTCTCTCAGTCTAACAAAGATGCGAAAAGCATTGTGATAATAAACGTCAACAATAAAGGACGACAGATACATCATCCAGGGAAACCCAGAGAGAGAGAGAGAGAGAGAGAGAGAGAGAGAGAGAGAGAGAGAGAGAGAGAGAGAGAGAGAGAGAGAGAGAGAAATCAGGTTTATTGCTGTTCTCCCTTTCCTAAAGAAAATCCCATTTTACTGCTACATTATACAAAGACAATAGTAATAGGATTATGTAACCCTTTCCAGACATATCTGTCTACCTGTATACAATAAAGTTACTTCTTATAGCAGTGAGTCAGAGAAGGGTTGAGTTACATAGTTGATTGCCTTCATAAACCTAAGTGCTATATAGCGGACTTGCTTGAGGGGTATGTAGATCTAGTATTAGCTGTAAAATGTGATTGAGTATTCTCATACTACACGTAGACCCATATATATGTGTGTTTAAGGTTGCCTTTAGATGTTATCAACTTGCGAAGACAAAGCTAAACCCACAATCATGCTAATAGGATAAACAATGGTAGTCGCAGGAAAATGAATCTTCTTTCAATCATATAGAAAACTTAAAAGAAAGGGTTACTTTTACAACTGATTTTATGTTTCCATATTATTCTAACGAAGCACATACGCATATAAGATGATTGTTAAAAAATTAATGAGGGAAAAACATAAAAACAGGAAAATAGAAGAAAACAAACGCAATCGGCTTTTGAACTCTTACTGAGACATCTAGCCAAATTAAGAAGTTCCAATAGGCCTAAAACATCATTTGACTCCGAGGTCTAGAAAAAAATCCACACACAACACACAACACTATTTCTGAAACCAACACTTGGCACGGAGCAGAAGAAATAAAATAAATTAACCATTCAAACACACCGGTCGCCTGTTGCTTCGTGCATTGTAATTACGGGAAAAACAAGCAATAACGAGGCTTTACACCTGCCTCGATCGCCATAATAGAGGCATTGCGTTAACTAAACCCCTAGCAAAAACGAAGACGATTGGTAAGGAAATAAAATTATGCACTGTTAACATGTCAACCAATCATAGCTCTATACTAGACTTTCGGAGCCAATAAACGATCAGAAAAACTCAAACCTCGGGGCCTAAAAACGGCATCCGTTAGGCCTATGGTCGTGTGGATTCACTGGATTGCAAAGCCTGTCATAAAAATTATGTATCAAGGGAGAGAAGTCAGAGAACTAAGGGCAGCCATTGGATAGTTTGTTCGGCCATAGTGACCTCCCGCGTTGCGCTTGAGCGAGCCGCCATTATAATTTTTATAGTGCATGTTGTAGAGACAAGCGGTGCTTTACAAGGTTAGAGAGGGGGTCTATGGGATCATTACAGCTCTCCATACAAATGCATTGTGGTTATATGTTGGTATGCAAATTTTATGGAATTCAGCAATGAAGGAATAAGACGGCGAATTTGCTGCCTCAGCTCACATTTGTAATGCACCTCCACAATTGTAAAGATATTAGTTTTAAGACGAATTATTAAACCGAGGTCGTAGGATTTGACGGCCTCTAAACTGATAATACAACCTTACTGCCCATAAACATTAAGTTTAACGGAATGTTCCGATACACTTATGGTTGAATAAATATATAACTTGGATTTATTGCGATGATATACACAGCTAAAAGTAAACCAATTCACAGTTTCTGTCTGTATCACAGTTTCTCTTTTAATATACCGTTCTCAATTATAAAGATCCCCCCCCCCTCTCTCTCTCTCTCTCTCTCTCTCTCTCTCTCTCTCTCTCTCTCCTTCATCTCTCTCCCTCATCTCTCTTTTTCTCTCCCCCCCTCGCATTGTAAGAGACGGTACATTTTGAAAAATGCACACAACCAAAATCGACGACAGACCCTTCCATTTCACAGTCCTTTCTTCCCATCACTCCAAATTCATCCACATCTCATTGTAAGAGACCGCAAATAAAAAAAACAACAACACACAACCATAACCCATAACAGAGCCTTTAATTCTACATCCCTTCTTCCCATCACTCCAACTTCACTCCCATTTCTCCAAACGTAGGCGTGGGCGGACCATTACCTAAAAAAAAAAACCCAACAAACACAGGCAAAAGTATACAAAAAACAATCCACCTTCAAGGTCCGTGCAATACGGCGACCACTAGCTTCAGAACAAACACTTTGGTAAACAAACCGTTAGCACGCCCCATACAGAGCGTAGTGTTAGCAGTTAGCCATTTCAGTCCACAGTCATGGTCTTAAATCAATCACAAACAACATGTTATGTCAGGGACCCCCGCTGGTGTTTTGAAGTATGGCTTTGTCTTCGACTGCGGAGGAGTTTTTTCTGGATTGTTTTCATAGATGTTAATTTTGGGAGTTTGGATTTCTTACCTTCTCGTTCTAAAATGATTGTTTTGATTTTGGCAATGTAAATCTTAAAACGATGGTCCGGTATCCTATGATGATGATGGTGGTGGTGATGATGATGATGATGATGATGATGATGATGATGATGATGATGATGATGATGATGATGATGATGATGATGATGATGTGGATGGTGATGACAATGATGATGATGATGATGATGATGATGATGATGATGATGATGAAGAATGATAAAAACGGTTCACAAGGATAAGAATGGTGATTATGATAGATATAATGATGGCGTTAATAAACACTGTGATAATAATTATGAGTGTTTATCCAGAATTGTAAAGATATTAGTTTTAAGACGAATTATTAAACCGAGGTCGTAGGATTTGACGGCCTCTAAACTGATAATACAACCTTACTGCCCATAAACATTAAGTTTAACGGAATGTTCCGATACACTTATGGTTAAATAAATATATAACTTGGATTTATTGCGATGATATACACAGCTAAAAGTAAACCAATTCACAGTTTCTGTCTGTATCACAGTTTCTCTTTTAATATACCGTTCTCAATTATAAAGATTCCCCCCCTCCCCCCCTCTCTCTCTCTCTCTCTCTCTCTCTCTCTCTCTCTCTCTCTCTCTCTCTCTCTCTCCTCCCTCATCTCTCTTTTTCTCTTCCCTCCTCGCATTGTAAGAGACTGTACATTTTGAAAAATGCACACAACCAGAACCCATGACAGACCCTTCTATTCTACAAGCCTTCTTCCCACCACTTCAAATTCACTCCTCGAAGTCCTCGTTACGGTGAAAATGTTTCTCCAAGCGTTGGCGTGGGCGGACCATTACCTTTTTTATTCTAATATTATTGTTTTGATTTTGGCAATGTCAATCTTAGAGCGATGGTGCGGTATCCTTTATATGATGATGATGATGATGATGATGATGATGATGATGATGATGATGATGATGATGATGATGATGATGATGATGATGATGATGATGATGATGATGATGATGATGATGATGATGATGATGATGATGATGACGATGTGGATTTGGATGATTGAGAATGATAAAAACGGTTCACAAGGATTAGAATGGTGATTATGATAGGTATAATGATGGCGTTAATAAACACTGTGATAATAATTATGAGTGTTTCAGTTTTGTGGTATATACGTTGAGAGAAGTTGTAAAAAAAACTTTTTTTAGAACTCACTAATAAGAACGTATTGTATAAAGGGTTATGTGTAAATGTACTCACTATTGACTGAAGTCCCCTGGTTTGTCGATGCGCGGGTTGTGAGGCTGTGGACAGATGACCAGAAGTAGGTGTAAGCACCAAAACAAACAATTTTATGTAACTTGAGCTGTTATAGTTATACATTTTAATTAAACGAAAAACAAATATAGTTTAGTAAAAATGATCACGACGACCTTGGGTAACAAATATATTTCCTTCAAAAAATTTTCCAATTGCATCCAAATTTGGTAAGTACTATGAGGGAAAAAGATGAACATATTTTTTTATACTCTACAATCTCGTTTTGTTTTGTACGCCACACTGCCTACTACAAAAACATTGAAAAAAAATACAGCAAAAAAATTATTCTTAAACACATTTCATTACGAATCCTTTGCATTTACACACATTTCTTTTATAAAGTTACATAATTTGTTTATTTTTTTAACTTAAATGAAATCAGTGAAATGTGAAAATTGTTTTTATCGAATTATCATGAAAAATTCAATTCATAATTTAAATCGATTTTACACTGATCCCCTTTATTTATTCGAAAAAGAGACGGTTGAGAAAAATAAAAAATAAATACATTATTCCATTTCTCATTTAAAAAAAACCAACAAAACAAGATAATAGTTTAAGTGCAGAAAAAAATGCTACTGTATTTTACTAAATAGTACAATTATTCATTTCTACTACAGATGTGGAAACGCATCTTTTCCAAATCATACCCCTACAGTTCTGCAGCGTTCTTGGCACGATACTCAGTCGTCGCTAGAATTACAGAGTAAAATTATTTTTCCCCCAATTTATTAGAAAAATCAAACTTTAGAGAATGTGTTAAGCCCGCACGAGTCACCAAGATAAGATCAAGATGTAATAACTATTTTTAAGCGATAAAGTTCATGTTTAATTGCTTTCCCTACATTCGACATTCATCTTGAAAGTATAACAGTGTAATGCATTCTATTTTTAGCCTAGCCAATAATTAGTAGTATAACTGCAGAGCGTTACAAAATAAACAATTAGCAACAGCACCAAAGAACATTAACATTATTTCAATATAAACGAATAATAAATACTTTTTTTAAAGACATTAAACATGGTTATGCACACACTTATCATGCTGTAGTATAATTATAATCAATATATTTTTAGTTTGCCAATATAATGCGATGGTAAAGCAGCTATTGAGTTAAAAAGCTTTAGTTCTGCTTGTTGTTTTTTGTGTTTCTTTTTGTTGTTGTTGCTATAATAGCAAGGCGATTAAAATTAATGCTTGCACCAAAGGTTATAAAATCCAAGTTAATTGTACTATAGAGATATGCGAGTCATGATTGAAATGATTTTCATGCCTAACATCGGTATTCTTAGCTTGGCTGAAATGTCAATTATTATGGTAATGGTGTGGTCAAGCTCGAAAATAACTATCTAGAGACTGCTATCACATTGCTGAACTAAGAAAGAACAATGGATAAAAATGTGCATTGACCATGCTCGTGTGTGGCATTCTATATCCGTGCATTCTCCAGGCATTCCTTTTATTTTTAGATAATTATTCTATTTCAGAAAACCAGGCAACATCATCAGCTTCCCGTAGACACATGGTACCAGTTTTTGTTACTTGTGTCATAATGATTTAATCATCAAGACGACACCATTTTCACCATATTATCATTACGAGTAGGCTATTTTTTTAAAGAAACAGAACAGAGGGAAAGGGATGGCTTAATTACTATAGAAACACGCAGTGAATTGTGGAAATAAATTAAAGAAAATGACAAGATTTAAAAAAAAAGATAAAGAAATGAAGAAAATAAAAATAAAAAAAACATTCAGTGAATATCAAAGTGAAGGAAAGCAAATTCCACGCATAGATCTAGATGAAGAAGGCAACAGAGTTAAAATCAAATCAAATGCGACGAAAGATTTCAAACAGCTGGTCAGAATCTGAAATGAGTGACGTAATTAAGCATACAAACACAAAGAGATAAGTTCACTCAAAAACAGGAAAGAACGGTTTGAAAGGCTAGTTGCTACAATTGGCAAGCAACTTGAAACACATCAAACACATCTATATAGACCCACAAATCGCTACAGGCTTTAATAAATCACTGCTTAGGTACACAAAACACAAAATTACAATGAATTACATATGCCCCCTCCCCCTCCTTAAAGGGCTTAGGATAGGCATATGGATCAAAAGCCAATAACTTTTTTTTGTGCAATAGCCAAGTCCATCTGGTTTTGTTAAGCAAGTAACAACCATAGTACGAAGCTTGAACGAAAAACAACTGGCAGCAAAATATTGGAAAATTATCAAAAGCTTCAAAGCATAGCATATTAAATTAAAAGACTTTTTAGTATATTTATATTGCATGTTACTATGAATAAGCGAATGGAATACTTTACACCCTCATTTATAAACACTTAAAACTCTGAAACAATAGTTACTCTCTTATGTGTTTGTTTACGGTGTGATTTAAACTATACCATGGTTCTGAAATAACAAGCAACTTGCTATACCACTGTTTTATTTTACTTCCAATCTGTTACAAATTGTCTCAATAGCAATTTACAAATGTTTTTCGGTTACGCTACCAATGATTAAAGAAACAATATAATTTTAACGTTTATACTTTTTGTTTCTATCCCAAATGCATCCATGTAAATATATTTAGAAAAAAAACAACTGTGCACAATACACATTAAAATTGCTAGGTGTATAAAAAACATAAAAAAACAGAGAAAAAAAAACAAAACAAAAAGACAGAAGTGAAACCGAAACTAAAGAGTGAATTCAGTGAATAATCTAGATCTCGTTCTAAACGAGATTTTCCACAAAAAAGACAGAGAGCTGAGAGTTTAGAGAGTTACCTTCTCCTTCTTCTCTCGGGGAGAAGTCACCGACTTAGATCGGGGTCTCATGTGCTAGAAGAGAAAACCATGGCCATACAATCATAATGAGGCACGGGGCACAAGGCATATAGTATCATAACACACAACCAGGCCAAGATTAAGTTGGGGAGGGGGGTATGTCAAACCATAAACATGCATAAAAAATGAACAATTCAATAAGCCATAACGCACCCCAATACCTTAAGTCCATTGTAAAAATGTTTTGAATCAGAAATATATGCTTTAAAGATTTGTTTGAAAATCATATGTATATTTTAAAAAGTGACGACTAAATTTTATCAGTTTTATTTTACGTGTGCATTATCAGATTTAAAAAGCAAACTGCAGCATAAACTTTGAATGCCTTTTATCTATGAAGACTGGATATTAAAAAAAGCCGTGATGAAGCATAGCAAAGTGAGTTTTAGCTCCTCTACTTGGAAGCCCCCATTAAACGTGGACATCTGAATATTATTTTATCTAGAAACTGAAGAAGTTGTGGTAATTTGGCAAGACGTCTATATGATCAGGTGCCCATGCTACCGTTCCAACTAAACCACAACCTTTTTCTGAAAATTAATCGTTTTGTCCACTTTCTGAAAACTAAATCGAGCAAGTCATTTGCTCTATGTCCTTTTTAAGGATATCATTAAACTATTTCAAAATTTGGCTTCTTTGATGTCTCTGTTTATTTGTGGGATAAAAGGTAGCTGAGGTGGAAAATCAAAGAGTGGAAGTAAAAGTGGTAGAGAGAATGGAGGTTTTGAGAAAGATAGAGGGAGGCGTTGATAGACAACAATTTGTCATGCTCTCCATTGCCAGAGACCGAGTTTTTTCCCATGCACCTTGTTTGAGGGTTCAAGCATCGCATCACAGAAACAATGCACACAGAAACAATACTGTTCAGTCAAATATATTTCTTTAGAACAACATAACAACAGGACTTAAAAAGGAAGAGGGCAGCCTATTAAAAGACATTTTTTCACACAATAATCAGGCAAAGAATAAAAACCAAACCGCTGCCAGCACCAATAGTTCCCACTGCACCAAGATCCACGCTAAACGACATGCATGCACAAAATTGATGGAGGACTCAACATGCAGATCGACTCGGCAGACATCAGAAACACAGAGCATTGTAAATAAATGCTTCTTATTGGTAAGGATGTCTCTTTTATCAACCATGATACAACCATGCCATTGTTGCCAGGCTTCGACTTCTAAACCAGCAATACAAACAGCGCCAATCGCTCTTTCTTTCAGCCTTTTGGTTAAGGCGAGAGGTAAGACGAAACAAAGTAGAGCTGCATATAATTATGCCCTAACAACTTACGGTTACAGCCTTGCTGGTCGAAGTTGATGGCACTAGGCCTTCTGGCACATTGTACCTCACTTCACAGATGGAGGCCATATTAATGATTGAACATGGTGAAAAAGACCCGAGTCTTAAAACTAGTTATGTACGGCAGAACAAGGAAGCAAGGACATTCAATTCAACGGGTTGCTATTTTGGCCCATCCTTTCGAAAACTCAACCTAAAACCTCATTTATTGCAAAGTATGGCTTTAAATGTGAATATCCCCATGCCACAAATAAAACCGTCTCAAGCAGAAAATAGCATTGTTCTTTGAAAAAAGAACATACAATTTTCAAAAGACTTTTGAAAGACGAAACAGTTATAACGTGAGAACCGTTGGACTTACCGACTTTGTCTCCCGGAAAGCTATGGAAGAAAACCCAGGCTCGTAGTCCATGATGCTTCGCGGCTGGCACCGATACACCTCGATCTTGGACTTCACGTTGGGAGGGTTCCAGCTGGAAAAAGAGTAGGGTGTAATGGAAATAAAGGAAAACAAGTAAAGATGTGTGTTAATACCTATATCTTCAAAGAATAGAAGAAGAAAAAAATCAAGAGACACAATCTAGAGGTTACTAAATCAAATCAATAGAATTCGGATTCTAAAAAAGTTACACAAACAACAATACATGTTAGAGATTGTGATGATTTCTAAAAAAGGAGTTTCCTATTTCTATTATTTTGTTAGAACATTTTATAATATCTTGGTATTAATTTATTTGTACAGGCGATGTTAGAAAAACAAGCTCTGTTTCAGAACAAAAAAGAATACATTTAGGAGATGAGTCAAAAATGTAATTGCCATCAATACGTTACTTAAACAGAGGAAATGCTTTAGTATTGTCTCTACGTACAGTAGATAATAGATAGCGCTGTAAATTTACATGCTTTACAGGTTTATTTCCAACCTGATCGACCCATACTTGGTTAACATTAAACAAATTCATACATCTGTTTATATTTTATCCTTTTTTCACCCCCACCCCTAATCTCTTACAGAGACTATTTTTTACGTAATCACGTAATGTCCTTCCCATCACGTTATGATGGGAAGGACATCAAAAGCATTCAAAATTTTGCAAAAGAAAATTGATGCATACCAGGTCAGAGAATAAAAGTAAAATATCATATCTTAAAGAATAATTGACCTGGAGAAATATAACAACTAGACCGCGACCAGCCCTTCCATAGCGTATCTTTCTATATAGTGTTCTGAAATTTAAAATTCACTGAAGGTGCATGCAATACTCGTAAATTAGTTTGTAAATCTGCGTAAAATGGATATCTAAAACAGCCATCATTTGTAGATATCGTTGTTGGTTAATCTAAACAACCCAACATGAATCCACTTTATAATTATGAACAGCGAAGAAAATGTCATGCTGAAATAAAGAGCGACTAACAACCAACGTATTTTTTATTTTTATTTTCTTTGGAGGGGCTGGTGGTTAGGAGGGATGTTCATCTGTTTCAGTTAAAGAAGCAGCATGCATTAACCATGTACTCAAACCAAAATTTGCCAAACACAGCAACAGAGTGTTGAAATACCATGCTTTGACAGTTAAACATATTAAGATGATTAAGAGAGAACAAGGTAAGTGTATAACTTTAAGTGTAACAGAATTATTATTGGAGGTGTCTGGAAAAGAGAGAGGGCTACAAAACAGCATTCAATTAGAGAAATAGCCAAGGGACAGGATTCAAAGAAAAGAACAGCCAGGTGACAGGATTCACAGGCACCAGTCCTGTCACCTGCGACAGGGAAACAGCCTGTAGTATCTAAATCTACCTGAGATCTAACAGCTCTGGTTCGGAGCTGTGAGCCAAAACAAGACACGACACAGAGAGAAAGGAAGAAAGAGAGAATGAAGCGCACACATGGATTAGTATAGAATGTATTATTTATAATACAACATTTAAGGTTATTTGATGTGAGTAATTAACGTTTGGTGTTAATTCATAGAATGAAGTATTAAGCTAACTACTGCTCTATGTTTTGTTAATATAATTTGGTTTTTACTGTTAAGTTGCCAAGACAATAATCAATAAATTTGGTACGCCAAGAGAAAAAAAAAATATTAAAACAAAATGTTTGACTTATAAAAAAAAAACCGCTCATGTACGACAAACCAAGAGATTCTAAATGTCACGTGATGTTGGATTTTTAATCAAAAATAAAAAAAGGAACAAAAAAGCTTAAAAATCCCTCTAAAAATGCACCAAGTATTAAGCATGTACTTTTCTACAACTCTCTATACCACAGTTTTAAGACAACTTCTGATATTTCCACAAGACCGCAAAATACAATGGAATAAAATTATGCAAAAACTTATCTTTATTATCTTTATCTTATTTCAAAAAGACCAACAAAGAAAAAAAAAATTGAAAGAAAAGACAAAATTCTCACTGAACAGGTTAACAACGCTAACTTAAATAATGTATATACTATGTATAGCGTCCCGTGAACTCACTTGCGGCGCCCGTCCTGAGAGTCGGAGGACGTGCTCTTGCTGCGGAACTTCATCAGGTCCTTGTGGCGGCCCTCTGGCTCGGACCTGTACCCCGAGTCGTCCACTGCACAGATATAATCAGATGAACAAATGACGGGGATTCATTTTTGAATGGAGATATCAAGACGCTCTCCAAGTTTGAGGGCTTCTAAATCTTATGATAAGTCCTATAACGGATAGTGGAAGCCAATGCCTAACCCAGCTCCCACTAAACGGCAGGGATAAGTATACATGTAGTATATTTTTAACATGTTTTTTTTAAGGTGTACATGCGAGCACCATATTCGTAAGTACATAATTATAAAAAAAGAGCTAGGAATGTTAGACACCATAAAGCGATAAGCAACTCGTTTGATTTTTGTTGTTGTTGTCCAAATCAAGACCACACACAATTGGAGATCTTAAAGCGGTCGTTAATTTTACCAATAATTTAGCAAATACAACTTTAGTTCCTGCAGGTAATGTATAGATACTAAAAATATACTATAATGAATTATACAGCTGTATGTTTGCTTACCTTTAGATTTTGGTTTTCCATAGCTGGGTCTGTAGCTCCCAACATCTGAAAAACAGAAAGAGATAAAATGAAACTACAAAAAAAAACAACAACACATAAATAACAGTTATGTTTTCACCCTCAAGGGGACGTCACAAGAAGATAATAACTTATACATAATAAACGTGATTGGGCTTTATATTTGGTCATTAAGTTTTCACTATAATACCCCTATCATAGGATGTGACAGTAAGAGACGTATCAAAATAAATATTGAAAAAATGCATTTGTTTCCCTTTCGTATTACATCCAGCACAATTAGTATTACCGCCCATAGTGTGACACACGTTGTTAAATATATTACTTCCACAATTTTACGATTTTACACTAATATGTCAACAACTTGTTGTCCCTATCTCACCCATGTAGAACAGTTATTATTTTAACATTACTCTCTCAAGGATCCGCACTCCCTGTATTATGTTAAAAACGGACTATTTTAACACTATACCCATAGCACCACATATGATGTTTAAGACACCAATTCCAGAAATCAAGATGATACTTCTGTAATATGTAGGCATTATGTCATTCCTATTACTTTTAAAACAATTACCCAACAATGCTCTTCCACAGTAACCAAATCCTACACTCATAAACCTCCCAGTCCAGATTTTCTTAGACCAGAAGACCAGAACGCAAAACCCCCATGGACTGTCACTTCAAATTTGGTATACATGTATTGCTATATATTCTCATGAAGATGAGTAAAGATAAACAAAACAAAAAGAATAAGGATTGCGACTCACCCAGGCCTTCCTCTGACTTGGTGTCCGAGATGTCATCAGGGAAAGTGTAGGTCGGTTTGTATGTGTTCTTCTCTGAGTAACAGAAGCAGGGGAGAATAATTATTTAATGAAATAATTAGTCACTTTTAAAAGCAGAAAATAAAGATCTAAACCGCGTTTGTGTTGTGAATTAATTTTCAAAATGTAAAGGTGACTGCCAACAAGACATATAACGTGTGAACAGTGTCGTTTTGTGAAATAAGCACCAAGCATTGTTAAGTAGTAGAACGTTTCATAAGGAAGTTTATCATGTTGAAAAGCCACGCACATTTCTTTATAATTATTCAATATTTTTACCATAACTTCTCTCCTCTTAAGCATCAACTAAAACTTTTCTTAGATATTATCGTATCACGAATTTTCAATTGCAAATCAACATTGATGTTCTTCAGTAAAAGATAACTCTTAGAGAATTGTTTCTCATCGTTCAGAATGCAGAAAAGAAAAAAAAAACACCAGTAGGCCTACACGATTATAGAACTCCATATATTGGAAATCTAATACTTTTAATTGCGTGATATCAAGGCAGTGTTTAGTGCGACAGGATGCAAAGTTATTGCTGTACAGCATGCCAGTTGCAGAAAAAACATATTCGCTGGTGATGAAAGATAACTAATAATCATTCCATTCCCCTTATAAATATATGCATCTTACTATCATAATATATTTTCTAAAATTGGATCAATGAACATGTGTTATCCATTGATCTATTTTCATTATTAGTTCATAATTTGGTAATGATATAGCTTATTGGTGTTATAAAAAACTTTAAGTCTAATAATCCTCAATTTGACAAATACTTTATATTCTGACTTGAATCTATAATTGTAATTACTGTTCACTCATTTTGCACTATTAAAACGATTTAAAAATAGTGTTTTTGAATTTTTTATCTACACGATTGTCATTCATTTCAATCAAATCTATAGATAACTTTAATGCATTGCAATTAGACTAGACAAAAAAATACAAGGGGGTGGGGGAATTTCACATATGATGAGTTATACGCTTGACTGTGTGTTATTTTCTTGTAAAGTGCTGAGTGATATTGCATTGAACATATGTGACTGAAATGGCCAGTGATTTAAATGACCTTTAGAACTCTGTTCTGTAACCTATATTGCATGATGCTGTGTGTAAATGGGAGGTCTGAGTGAGATTAAGCCTCAGGAAGAGAAAAAAGAATGTTCACGCATGAGTACAGGGGGAAAATATACACGGTACAACACAGAAGTTTTGAGAAAATACTTTTAAACATTTGAACGTCTAAAAGATATCAGCTTAGCGATTAACTTTAAAATGCAATATATCGTTATGTATGCCGGTTTTTTTTTTAAATCAGGATGACTTTTAGTTGAGAACTTCACGGATTGAGCTGGGTTACAAGAGGCGTAACTCATAAAATCTTAATTGGTTTGCCGTAATTATATCAATTTCCTCCCGTAGCTGTGGGATCTTAAGTCACGTTTAAGTACAGATGAATATTTTAAGGACATGGGAGTTTACCACAGGAAGGGTTGGGCAGGAAGTATGAGTTTGGCCCACAAGTGTAGTGTTGATTGTGGCATAGGGTAGGATGGCCAGGCTTGGTAAAAGAAGGAACCGGAACACCCCAAAGGATCAAAACGGAGCAAAGGGGAAAAAGGAGAGTGGAGGAAAGAAATATGACCAGTAGAAGAGATATGTAGGGAGATGAAGAGAGCAAGAGCGTGAAAAAGAATCAAATAATGCATAGACGTGTATGTGTGTTTGTCTGTGATGTTGGAAATACAACGAGGTCATAATAAAAAAATGAAATGTCTAGACAGAAGCAACACTGTGTCTGTACATTAGTTATGTTGGAAAAGCATTACTTGTGCAATTTATTTATTACCATCAGCATTTACCATTTAACAAAGCTGTCTTTTTCAGTGCCTATTTGCAGATTTATCTCATCTAGACACAGTCATTAAAAGCGTTTTATACAGCATAGCGTGCGTTGTTAGGCTCAGTGTGAATAAAATATACTTTTAACTAGTTATCACCAAATTCTTGAAATTTACTCCAAAATTTTCAGAAAGCTGATCAAAACAGTAATTCAAACTTAGCTGATCACCATGCATGGTTGTTTAGATTTTAAATAATTTAAATTTCATAACAACCAAACTTAATTAGATGTATTATGACAATACGGTTCCCAACACCAAGAAAAAATATTTTAAAGAAAACCTCAATACCGTGGAAAAGTTATAAACAGCCAAAAAGCGATGTAATAGTTTTTATAACATCTATCATGTATATGTTACTACATCGTAAGCGATTATATTATTTACAACATTTAACCAACATACCCCGACGGTTATATATTGATAGCTATTGTGAATTTATGATTATAATTATTCCGAGTGACACAGACTCCAAAACAAGTAAATAGTGCGAGTGTTTTTATTGCTCTTACCCCGCTTTTTCACAGCTACAAAAAAGGAAAAAAATGAAGAGGAAAAAAAAATAAAGCAGAATCGTAAAATGAAAAAAAAAATCATCAGAAGAGGCGAGAAATCATATAAAAAGCAAACAATAAAAATGTGGTTGGTCTTTGTTGTATTCTTCAAGAAGTTGAAAAAAATGAGAAAAAATAACTCATCGACTATTGCACAGGAAAAGAGCAACAGAATTAAAAACATTAGTTTTCTTCTCTGTAACAAATGAAGGTTTGACATAAAGGGAAGAGGGTATGGAAATTATCAACCCAAAAAATCAAATGACGACCATAAGAAAAGCAAAGCCACCTGACGTGTTCTACAAAAAAATACGTTAAGCGTCAGACGATTGCACGAATGTGTAATATTAAAGACATACATTGTATTCGCTACTGCTTCATTTCATAATATCTTATAACACCTCATAATGTTTATGTGCATGTATTTGATAGTATTGCACATGCTATAGATCATACGTAAAGTGATGGTATATTTACAGTAATGTTAATAATTGGTGTCTTCCCTTTAGAGTACATGCTGGTCATATTACACAGCTATATATTGTCTTGTTATGGTGTGTGATCATGTAGGAAGCTGTTACATAAAGTCAGTAAAGTCAGCGCAGAGTAAAACAAGTCTTGTATGAATTAGAGCATAATATATAAAATCAGACTCATGAGGTGAAATAAAAGATGGACACGGAAAAATGAAGAAAAAATTTTGACTCAATATAGAGGAAATAATTTGTTTCTCTAAACATCTACTAGCGTAAACCACACAAATGCCGAAATGAGTTAAATGAATATTCTTCTTATTCTGGTTTTACTTTTAATAATATTGAAAATGGACGCAGAAGAAAACAAGCATTATCATCCCCAAATTAAAAAAAAAAACTAGTTTGGCCGGCCTCCTCGATGAAAGAGGCAGTCTGTTGTAGGGTTTACAGGGTAACCCATAATTACCCATAATTTCTGCTCTAGTGTAGTATCTGAAGGCCATATTGTTACCCTCAGCTGGGATTAAGAGTGGCATGACATACGGACATGCTCTGGAATGTGCGGGATGCCAAATTCAACTTTTTTTTTGTCTGAGGTCTATTCTTTCAAAATCCTCCATACGAATCGCGTTTTCATAGCCTCATTTAGAGCCGATTAGACTTTTATTGTAACTGGTGTATACAGAAAAAGGAGCAACTTCAAACACCATTCTTGCAAAAGTAATACAACGTGGCTTATGCTAATACGAGTTTAGAGAAACGAATTGTAAGAGGGATGTAAGTAAGAAACACTCAGAGTAACAAAAAAGAAACAATAATTCTGGAAAAAACATGGCATTATCTTTGGAAAGCAAAGCCCAGTAGTGATAAAGGATAAAATGGCGTGGATGATGAGATAGAGGTGGTCAGGGGGGAGGGCAGGGAGGGATGAGTTTACAAAGTGCTGTGTTACCTTCAGGCATCAGATCATAATAAATTACGTCTGATGAACTATCGTGAAGGCTGCTTGCTGTGAACAGGGAGTTGTGTGAAGAGATTGGCACACAGAGGGATAAATTATGACATTGGATCGGTGGTTATGTGGATGAAAAAAGTGATAAGAGAGAGAGAGAAAATTTGGAGGATAAAAGTTAGATAAACCAATAACTATATTAAGAAGATATATTGTACGATAGATGGATAGATAGATAAGAGAGGCATAGAGGGAGAGAGAGACGAAGAGAGAGACAGACTCATAGACAGACATACAGGTAGAGAGACAGAGACAGATACATAGAGAGAAAGTGAGTGTAAGAGAAAAAGTGAGATAGTGTTAAGTGTGTTCAGGACTAAAAACTCAAACATAGGACATGAGTCAAAGTCTAAAATTGTTCAACTGATAATAGCAAACAAGACAGATTTTGTAGGATTAAAATAGACTGGAATAGAGAGGTAGAGACTTGGTATGAACAAAAACAAATTAACAGCAGAAAAAGACAATAACACAATTCATGGCTTTCATTAATTTTGCTACATAACTTAAGGAAGAAACAGACCAAGGAAAATTATTCAGTTTATTGGGTTACAAATACCAATAAGGAGGGATCAAAGACGCACGCGAAAATCATACAAATAGAAATGAACGAATTTTAATATATAGATCAGTAGAGATGGTTACGCTAAATCTATGATTTCAAACAAGATGGAAATAGAAACTGCTCCACTAATTACAACAAAAAGATGGGTTCTGAAGTGAGGGCTGATAGAGACTCGAATGAAGAGATATAGACCTGGGTATGAAAATAACACAGCATACAAAAACAAATTAAAAGCAGGAAAAGACAACGACACACTCAGTCGTTATGGGCAATTTCTTTTGCTTTCACTAATTGTACTACTTCACTTAGGAAATAAACAACAGCTAACAGAGAAGAAACAGATCAAGGAAAATGATTCAATTTAAGGGGTTACAAATACCAGTAAAGAGGGGTCAAAGACACAGGCGAAACCCATACAAATAGAATTGAACGAATTTTACTACATTATTCAATCGAGATGGATACTGCTAAATCTATGGTTTGACACAAGATGGAAATAGAGGCACGTCTTAATGCACACACACATATGCATGTAGAAAGCAGAGAAGAAAACAAGTAGAACGAGGAACAGGGAAAATGAGTTCACACTAGAGCAACATTATGCTTGGCACCTGAGTTTTCAAAAATAGTATCGATCATCTCGTTAATACCGAGCCGTTCTGTGAATAGAACATGACCAAGACATTGGTGAGCAAATACTTTGCATATAAACTATGATCATAAACACATAACCACTGGTTCAATCACTCCGATGCTGAGGGATAAACTGTAATGTTTATGTTTTATAGCAACTAGTATGTAGGAGAGACAGACAGAAATGTAAAAGAGACACATCAATACCATTACCCGTCATACACTGGCTGATACCATTTAATTTGTAGGTAGAAATGTACCAAGCGTGCAAACTGATAGTAGCGGTTTCTTGACTAGCCATTACAATTTTTGATGAATACAAGTTTACACTTGGCTGTAGATAAGATGATTGCAGTGTATTGTGTATATACTTGAAGGCAAAAAAAAAGTTATAACTGTCGGTAAAAAATAAAAATAAAACCTTTAAAAATCTGAATATGCAGTGATTTGTTGACGTGCTCACATTTAAATGAAAGGAAAATGATTCACATGCAAAAAAAAATGTAATTAGCTGATATTGATAATTCAATAAAAACAATGATCAAGAAAGATAATTAACCAAAAAAATTAAACAATGACTTCAATTTAAATCCAATCATCATCTGTTTCTGCATTGTACAAATAGCCAGTTTATTTCATTGCAGCATCCAAAAATATATTTCAGAACTTGTTTATTTTACTCTGGTTAAGACTTAATTTAGACACACTCTAACAAATATCAACATGGGCGATAAATTATCAAACTACTACTTGATATATTAAAATATTTAGTTAGCTCCCCTTACCTTCTTTCTTTTCCGTCCTGTGTAGACTTTTATACATCTGCTTGTACCACTACTGTGTAGACTTTTGTACATCTGCTTGTACCACTGCTTTTGGTTTTCCTCTGTGACATTCTAGAGGATATAAGGATGGAAGGAGGATGGTCGGGAGATGGTTATATAATACGTATTAGTTTTATTAGTTGTTTTTGCACAAACATATAACGTCTACCCAAAATGCATGATCATCATTTAGTTAACAACACCCCACCCATCTTTCTACTTCTAAACCCCACCTATAAGCTAGGATTCCCTCTCCTCCCCCATTTCCCTCTTTTTCCTGTTAGCCAGGTGTGCATGCTCTTTCCTCAGAGGTCCTATATGTACCCCCCCCCCTTTTCCTGAACTAACAGAAGAACCATTTTAAGTTGTATCCACTCAACCTGTACCCATTCTGCACCGACGCTTTATTCTTCTTGGTAAACAAAACGCCT
>RQTK01000392.1:93474-111991 GCA_003991915.1 Elysia chlorotica
ATTATTATTATTATTATTATTATTATTATTATTATTATTATTATTATTATTATTATTATTACCATTATTATTATCATTATAATTATTATAATCATTCTTTAGAAAAACGGAAAATTCTCACCTGGTTTTGAGGGCGCGTAACTTATACCATGGAACTCGTTAGCAGGGGGTCCGTTCTGTCTAAAATCGCTAGTATTAGCAGCTGGATCTGTAGAAGTTAAGAGACAAAGGCCACACTTAAGAAATAACATTTTATCTCATTAATATGAAGAATACATTGAAAAAGTATGTGGATATTTTCTCTTATCATTTCTTGATTAATTAAGAAATGTCAGTTTTGATCATACTCTTTTAATGTAAATTAAATTAAATTAAATTTCAATGGAATTTAAATCCCCCCCCCCCCTAGTTTTTTCTAGATGATATATGACCTTACTAGAGAATGTTATGTCACATTTTTCAGGCAAAGTAAAAATCATAAAAAGACAGAACCTGGCAGGAACATTTTCTGAGTATTTTGTTCTCTATGTTATCCGAAAAAAACTATTTTCGGAATAGACTCATAAAACATCTTTAGGGAATCCGAGTGTAGTTATCCCTTATCGAAACAAGATAACAAAAAATACAGAAAGGCAAGCGAACTATTTATGTGAATGAATTTATTTACAGCTCACAACACAAGCGTCTTACGAACAACCCTTCTCTCCCACGCGCCTATCTAGCAATATTCATTCATGAAAACAGCACTGCTAAATCTTTCTATCTTTTGCAATATCCTCCCTTCCTCTCTCCCCTCTCTATCTATCTCTGTTATTCTCTCTCTCTCCCATTCTCTCTCTCCCCCTTCCATTTATTTCTCTCTCTCTCTCTCTCTCTCTCTCTCTCTCTCTCTCTCTCTCTCTCTCTCTCTCTCTCTCTCTCTCTCTCTCTCTCTCTCTCTCTCTCTCTCTCTCTCTCTCTCTCTCTCCTTTACACATCACCTATCTCAACCCCTCATTTATTTTCACTTTATTTAACAGAATATATCACATGAGAAAAGTAAACACAGGAAATTACTTAGCAGTCTGTCAGGTAAAAGTAAAAAGTAACTTCTAAATACAGCGTGCGGTCATAAAATAAACAAAAGTGATGAAAACCTTATAATGACTTAAGCAATTTTCCAGATAAGCGGTTCTCAAAGTACAGTAATATCACCTGGTCAGGATGTACCTGCCGTGAATAGATGATCTAAAAAGAAATCGTTTTATTTTTTTTTATCTTTTAAATATTCTAAACTGAAACGAAAAGATAGATAGAAATAGGTGGAGAGCTAAATCGATAAAACGTAAACAAAACAAAAGATGCCTCTACAGTAGACACACAATAGGAAAAGTAGAATTACATTCACTTTTTTTTCAAACTCTTGGAGTGTATTTGATGCATGTTTCCGCGCTATAATTAATTCTAAAAGTTAAATATCCGACCTGTACTTGACTCAACTTGGTTGCTTCATATTTTTTTCGCCCAACATTTAGAGCAGTTTTGAGACGGATTGCAGATAGAACTAAAGATAGTAAGATGTGAAATTTATACAAAGATATAGCTATAGCCGCATTTACAAGAATAATAATATTAACAAAATATAAAAAGCAAAGCGCAATGGTCTAAACAACCAATGGAGGATAGCAAATGTAGATTAGAAGCTAGAGGAAGGTAGAGGAACATTTCAAAGGGGCATGTCAAAGTTGAAATGAGTTTCTTAATGGAACTTCGACTTAGCAACCTCCATCGGTCAGTGCCCGCCCAGAAAACTGACACTAAAGCCGGTTATCAACACTCTCAGGTATTTCAACCATACTTCCTCTTTCTTCTCTCTCTCTCTCTCTCCTCTCCCTCTCTCTCTTTCTCTCTCTCTCTCTCTTTCTCTCTCTCACTCTTTCTTTCTTTCTCTTTCTCTCTCTTGCTCTTTCTCATTATCTCTCCTATTTTGGCACATCTCTCTATCATTCTCTCGCTCGCTCTTTCTCTCTCTCCTCTTTTACATTTCTCTATAATCTGTCTCCCCTTCTTCCTTTTTCTATCTTACCCTCCAAGTCTCCCCCCCTCTCTCTCTCTCTCTCTCTCTCTCTCTCTCTCTCTCTCTCTCTCTCTCTCTTCCTTTTCTTTCTTTCTTCTCTAACCCGCCACAAGCAATTACCGTGGTATCCACCCTGGCTAGCTTCAGGCTACCTGACCACTTCACTAAGCCCTCGCTTCTTTACCGTTGGGAAGACACAGGTGAGTCGGAAGTAAAAATGTGAGTACCAGTACTTGAAACACTAACTTGTGACCAAGTACATCGTATAGGAAGACTTGGTTGCCAAAAGGTTTACCTTTCTTTGATCCTATTTTTAGGGATGGTAGCAAAGTAAAAAATAAGTAGTGCTATAATAACCCTAACAAACTTGGGCTATCGGCTCTGATGGTGTAAAAGTCGATGGTAAATCTAAGGCAACTAAAAATGACTGATCTTGCATTAGTACCTGTAGTATACTGTCAACCTATATAATCTAAACGGAAAGGGTGAGAAGTTAAGCCAGACAAATGCAGATGCTTGAAATAACACAAAGCTGTCAATAATAATCCACCTCTCTTGAAAAAGTTAAATTCAATGTAGTATATATTGCGATGAGCTTCCAGTGTTAGAAATATATTTCAACAAACACATTTCAACAGTGTACCAACATATTTGGAATCTTGTTATTCAAGGAATAAGCATAACCATTATTGGAAACGCTGTAAAGACCACGATTAAATCTGGAAATAATGATTGACGCAACAACGTAACAAAAAATAACCGTGTAAAGTTTACAAGCATTACTTTCTTTATAACAAAACTTTGATTAAACATACCTTTACACTTTGCACTCAAATCTATGCATCGAAAGCATGCAGACCGTTACGGTACATAACTGCTTATCGGGCCTAAAGAGAATAATCCTTGTAACGAAAGCTACCGTTCAGGTATTAAGCGTGTTATGTTCTTTTACTGGAATGCATCCCAATATCTTCACACCACAATACGACGTTTAGTATATCAATTCAGCAAACCATCGGAGCAGCGTCACATGTAATCTATTCTTAATCAACAAGTTCTGAGACTATCACAATAAGTTTAATTTAGAAAAAAGGAAAAAAGTATTGAAAACTATGGTCAAACTCCATACTGGGTAGGAAATTCCATAAAGTATGTGCTTACAAAAGATGCCCAAAGACATTTCAATTTGAAATTTTAGATGATATCTATGATATGGACAATACGATACAGAAATGAAAAATTAGAACTAAAGCTTTGAAATGTTTACTTTTAATTGTGCACCAGGGACAACAATGCATGTTTAGCTAAGCTATGCTCCTTCATAGAACAAGAACGAAAACCTAAAGATAATTGTAACGCCACTAACACGGTTAAAATGAATATGCAAAAGGTATTATCTAAATCACATGCACACAAAAAACCAACTCGTGTAGAGAAATCTGGTCCAAACAGAAGAATCGCAATCCAACGTAGACGCACGCCATTTCAAACTTGAGGATGAACCACACGAATACAAACTGCAATAAGGTATCTCTAAGCCAAGGAACTAATCATGAACAACTGCCAGGTGTCTTCAGAATAATGGTGAACTGGAACATTTTAGTTGTCACTGAAATCTCAAGTCATTAGGGTTTGGAAATGTCACGGCCAAGATAAATTCGGAAAGGAGGGCTAAAATTAGGCAAACGATTCTGATGACTCTCTCACTAGTTAAGCAATCCTTTGTTTTTTGTTGGTTTGTGAGCTTCACTTCAAACGCATGACGGTACCCACTCCAATCCAGCAGAGATAGCAATACGCAGATCTCTGCTCTGTACAAAAAATCTTTCAATTCGACAGTGTCGATGGTAATTCCCAAAGAAGTCAGCTGTTGGTTATGATATTGAACTAATTATACTTTTTACTCGCCCCTCCCCCGCGCCACACGCACATACACAAAATGGGCTGAAACACAGATAAAAATGACAAGCGCTTCTTTTGGATTAAAAGTTACTAAGAAAAATCTTAAAACCTTGATAAGAACATGGCTACAATTTTATCCAGCGATTATTATGTTTGCAATGTTTAAGGTTTGAGAGAGCACTGCTCTTAAAGTCTTGAAAGGAATGGTTCTGGAATCCCTCTCTTTATTGGTGAGATTTAACAGACCACGACCAAAGACTAACGCTGGAATGGTAACCAAGAGTCTGCAAGAATGGATGTCTCAACTCATTAATGATGACCTAAAGATAATTCAAGGCGAGTAATCCAGGTAGATCTGTGGCTAGCTCACACGTAAAACACGTTTTGGAAAAGACCAGGAAAACAGAGACATTAGCTTCAAAGACGAATTTTAGAAATGGGCGTTGGGACTTAACAAACTGTAACGCGAACGCAATGTGAGGATTGTATTAAAAAACAATCTGTTTGGGGCATTTGATTCTTTGGGTGTGGTTAACTCTTATTTTGCTCACACAATATCACTATGTGTGTTTGTTCCTCTTTCGCTCTCTCTCTCTCTCTCTCTCTCTCTCTCATGTCTCTGAGTCTGTCTCTCTCTCTCTCTCTCTCTCTCTCTCTCTCTCTCTCTCTCTTCTCTCTCTCTCTCTCTCTCTTTATCTTGCCCTGATCTCTCTATGTTCACATTTACCTTTCTTACATCTTCTTTTTTTTCCTTTTCACTCTGACAATTCATGTCTTTCTTTATCTTGTTATAAATTATGTATTTCCATATAATTATACATATTTTTTTTTCATTCTCGAAATCTCTAGACCGTATGTTCAAACGAATAAGTATACCTTTAAAATTAATTGAAGAATGACAGAATAAAATACTACTAGTGCGCTTTGAAAGTGAGCAACAACAACAATAACAACAACAACAATAACAACAACAACAACAATAACAATAGCAACAACAAGTCCATTAAAACATGGATGAAACAAAGAAAACAAATAAAAAAAACGAAGCAAGTTGACTTACGAGACGAGGGGTAGGGTGTGTGGTCTTGAGAGAACGACTCGTATCCATCTGAACCTGGGGAACATAAAACAGAAAAAATGTTAATTTCTTTAAATGGTTAAAAACAACAGCAACAAGAACAACAAAAGCAACAGCAACAACTATGGTTGCCGATGATAGATTTGTATACTTCGTTGCTTTCTTTTATACGCATACAAAGTTTTATTTTAATGTTTCTGGGTCTTTTAATGAGAATATATAAATAAGAAACATTCTAAAGGGTCTTACAGATAAAACATAGTCTCGTTTTTTTAAGCAATTGATATTACATATTTTAGATAAACATTACTATTGTGTGTTAATTATTAAAACATTTGTGTCTTTTTCTAAAATGGTAACTCATCTGAAATTTACCTTATTCACTTTATTGCAATATGGGTTTATCTTAGACAATAAAAATAGCATTACAGATACGCGTACGATTACAGTTTTGAAATATATCTACATTTACCCAACACAAATTATTTTTTGAAGAAAATTAAGTAATTATTATTAATTAAAAAAATATATTGATGACCAGAAGGGTCATTAGCAGTCAGTATAAAAAGGCGTTCAGTTGTCCGACATGCTGTAGATGCATTTGCGATGGTCAAGAGTTAGTTGTCTTACCCTCGCTGTCAAACCTGCAACAGATACAGTCTAAACACAAAGTATTGGATCGGACCCAAATCCAAGATTTATCCCGCTCCAACACGGGTAAAAGAGCCATGCATGCAGGTAGGTGCACATTTGATGAAAGTACAAGAGATATAGTTAGTAGACTCAGATTATGTCTCTAATCTGAGAGCTTCAAGAGTACAGTCATGTATGCTTCATGTTAGTTTTGTTGTTGAGGAAAGCAGTCCAGCTATTTCAGGGAGGAAAAGTTGAGAGGAGAATGTCAACTGTGCAGAGGTATGTATGCATAGCTGATTACTCCAATTAGCCAGAATAACACTAGTTTTTGATTAGTCAAACGCTTAATTAGTGTTTCATTCAATGTATAACAGTGTACAGCGGGTAAGAGAGGAGAGTCATGTAAGTTTTAGGATATAGTCCGTTGTAAAACAAAATTAATGTTTCTCATATTTATTTTTATTTGTTTTGATTTCTACTGCAAAAGGTGCAAGCATAAGTGGGGAAATGTTAAAGAACTACAAGAAACTTGATTTGTCATCGTGAGTAACCATGGACCCACGATACATTAATTTTTTTTCATAAGCCAAACAATGTTAGAACTATATCTAGTAAGTGTGTCAATCTGTATTTGACAGAAGAGGGCACAGTTAAAAAGATTAGACTCAGGAGAAAAGTTCATTGAAAGGAAATCAAAAAGACGATTAAAAATGGTCATACCTTAAGTAGTTAGTTGACACGATTAAACAGTCTTCTTATATGTTAATCAATATCAGTACAATATATCAATATTGACAATCCACACGATTATTTTGTAAATATTTTTTGTAAACATGTCGATGGCCATTCTGGTATTCCAGTTAGTAACAGATCAAGGATGTCAGAGTTAGCATTTTCATAAGGACGATGCAGGCGGATGTCAGTAATTGTGTTTTCTGGGAAAAAAAATTCTGGTATTATCCAAAAAATGCCTTTTTGGATCTTTTAGATTCCTGCTTGCATGCATTGTGAAGGCAAGAGATGTTTGTTTGTTTTTTTCTTCAAGCTTCAAAGGATAAAACCATTTCACAGAGTCAAATTGCATAGCATTCGCAGCAGGCTGTACTATCCGTTGGACTAGAGAGACACAGACTGAGAGAGCGGTTTCAGGCAACACGATTCAGACGCTCATGCTTTAGAAAGCGACACCATCGGCCTTGGCAAGCATGACCTTTGAGTACTCAACCTTTACCTCTGACCCCATCATTCACGTGACCTCGAGGAGGCGGGACCGAGTGCTCGTGAACCACCGTGACGGGAACCCTGCGCTCAGGTTTAGGAGATGTCGGTGGACCCAGTCGGTGTTGAGGCCTGGGATCTCCGTTTGAGGAAGAATGCTGCATCTGGTAGCCGTGTTTGTAATCCATAGCTCTAGGGTCCTGCTGGGCACCTTGGTGGTATGGCAACTTTGGCCCCTCCTGTTGAAAATCTTCGTCCTGTTGCATGCGGCTCTTAGAGTTAGAGAAATTGCTCACATTTCTTTTGCTAGAGAAGAAGTCTGAGGCCGCCTTCTCTTCCTTGGCTATGATGGTGTCCCTAGAGTCCGAGCTGGACACGGCGTTGTCCGAATGGGGAGAGTGACCATCATCTCCTAGGCTGCTACAGATTGACGAGCGCTGGGATGACCTCTTGTCAAAGTCTGTGTTAGCCCACAAGGGTTTGGAGAAATCCTTTCTCGGGTCGTCTAGAGTATGCTCGAGATCCCGAAGATCGCCGAATTCGAACGAACTCTGGCTGGTTTTGAATGCGGGAAAATTATAGCGGCCGGGGAAGCTAGAACTATAGAGAGAACTTTTGCTTGTGTTCTCTGATCTTCGCGTGTCGCTGAGGTTGCTAAGTGTGGTGCTAGATTTAAGCGGTTTGATCGTAGGCAGTGAACCGTAGCTCTCGATAGGAACTGGTATAGGTTCAGATGACGACTGGTTTGAAGCACCATTCCTGTCGAAAAAGTGTTGATCCTTCTGTTGGGGATGCTGCTGGTAGTTGTGTTGTTGTTGTTGTTGGTGGTGGTGTTGGTGTTGATGATGCTGTTGCTGCTGCTGACGGAGTCTCTGCTGGCTACCCTTTGACGGGAGCGTGGCGTAGGCGCCCGGACCTCGCGGGTTGTACTGCAGAGACCCGGGACTTTGCCAGGAGGACGAAAGTTTGGAGGGGGCTTCCTCCGCCAGGGGGTGAGAGGAAGAAAGCGTATCTTCCTCACTGAATCGCCTGGTGCGTCTTGGGAGGATGGGGATGTTACGACTGGCACTGGGCTGCCATTGGCCAATTTGTTTTTGATTTTGCGGTGATTGTTGTGGCTGCTGTTGGAATTGTGAGTATTCCGGCTGCTGGGTATCTTTTTCAAGTGGGTTGTATTGGTTTCTGTGATACTGATTACGTGTATTTTGTGGTTCCTGTTGCTGCTCGTATTGGCCGTGATAGGAAGGCTGAGAAACGCCCTGATTGTAATGGCTGTTGATATCTTGGTTGTGCACGGACTGACTGCCTTCGGAGTTAAAGCGACTCAGTCTGGGCAATGTTTGAGAAGGTGGTTCGTGTCGGACGGTGATAGGAATCCTCCTCGGGGACGATGCGACAGGTGCCTCCTCACTCCAGAAAGGACCCCCTGGTCCACTAACTCGAGCCTCCTGGTGTGGGTCTCCTTGGAATGAGTGCGCAGTCGGAGACGCTTGCAGGCTTTTGCTACGCGACTGGTAGGCAAGGTTAGGGGGCCGGCCTACCGTGTAGTAGCCACGCCCATTGTTGTCGTAAGACACGCCTTCTCCGCCACCACGCCCATTTCTTTGCAGGTCGGCGTCATCAAACGTTCTAGCGTGTTGGAACAGTGTGCGGCGAGCCTTTGGGCCGATACGTTCCGCACTAGCGTCGTCGTCTTTAAAACAGGAGGCCACGCGAGTTATGGTTTGGTTTGGAATTACGGGAGGAAAGACAAGGAAATATGAGTGCCACATCAAAAGAAAGGAGAGTGAAAGAAATGAGACAAACTCTAAAGCGATACTTATGAAGTAAAGAAACTTTTAGATAAATACAACTAGAGTTCCCACTCTAAATCATGGATGTAATGAATTATAAAAGAGGCACATAGTTGTGAGGTAGATATGTTTTTAGAAGTCTTGATAAAATGTAAAATTTAAACATGACGTGTGAATTGGGTTTCCAGCTATGAATATTTCAGCTTGCTAGCTATTATCTTAATCTATATAGCATTGAAATATTATGGGCGTCATGTATTCACCATATAAAAACTTGAACATATTTTGGGGTGGTCGAGGGATTGCAGCCCAAGGCTACAAAATTAAAATAAAATAACGCCGATCTAAAGCCAACCAAAGTTGAAGTTATTGAAGCTTCTATCAAACTAAATTTTGATTGGTTAATATAACTTAACAAACTCCAGTGTTAAGGGAAATACAAATAAAACTTGTGTCAAAAACATAATATTGAACATAAGAACCATTCGATATGAAAGCATCTAAGGCATAAAATTATCTAAATCATTAGTCTCCACTTTTTACCTCTTCTTCCTCCAGATCAAATCCTACCACTTGGCATTTATTTTGTTGCCCCTTTTGGATTGGTACAGATTTAAAGTCTAGACGCTAATGCAAGTACATTTTAAGGTGATGAAACTAGCAGGACCAAAGTGAATCACTCGGCATGCAGCATTACACAAAACGCAAGCAATTATATTCCATCCTTTTCAGTATTAAAAAATATGTATATTTAGACACTTCTGTTGATAACTTTCAATTTCAACATTGCCTTTAGCGTGGAAGGTAGGTACAAATTTTGTTAAAACGATTGTTTATATAAATAATAAATCCAAGTATTTTCACCTTTGAGATAAAATACAGTATTTTTTCGATGTTAAGGATAAAATATATGAATACATATTAGGACCAGTTTCTACAACTTTTTTACTCCTCGCATATTATTAAAGAATGATTGTAAACTTTTGGTGGGATATAAATAGCATATACAGAGATTCGTTTACTAAAGAATTATAGATCGGAGTAGGTTTATGAACGTAAATTTTAACAAACAAATAATATGAAAACCCTTTTCAAGTCTTATCTATCTATACTGGTGTATTTGTATATTTTGTTTTTATTTGTTGTTGTTTTTTGTGTTTTTTTTCTGTTCCTTCCCGTTCTCTCAACAAGAAACCATCCCAAATGCTTATGGCATTTCCGTTAATAGCAACAGAACGACAAGTTACGCTTTTTTGCGGCACTCAAAACTTCACGGCTGCCTATTCCCTGTTCGCATTCCACAAATCTTACTCACCTTTGCGAGTATCCCAAAATAGCCTCCTAACTCCCCTTCCCCTTACAAAAGTCATAAGTAACACTCAGCTGAGAAGAAGCTATTTGGCGCTCTCTCTCTCTCTCTCTCTCTCTCTCTCTCTCTCTCTCTCTCTCTCTCTCTCTGTCTCTCTCTCTCCCTCTCTCTCTCTTTCTCTCTCTCTCTGTGTCTCTCTCTCTTTCTCTCTCTCTCTCTATCTCTCTCTCTCTCTTCGTTCTCTTTTTAGCTTTTTCTACCTAAGAGTACAAATCCGTGGAGGTTTAGAACAGTCTCTGAAGTTGTAGAGTTAAAAGCTGTGTCTAGCGTAATGACTTCCGTTGAGTGGTAGAAGCGTACCACGCAAAAATATTGTTTTTCATTCTTCAAAGAAGAGAGGGGAAGAGATAATTGGGTGACGGATAAGATAAATGGCTTTATTGATAATAGGATGTATATTTCTTTTAAATGCCCCTCTTTTTCAAAGTTACATAAATTATAGAAAACTTCTCTTGATGCGCACAGGGAGGCGTAAGATAATAATTTTAAAGTGCACGGCGCAAAATAGTACCAATCTCTTAAGTAAAAATTAACGCAGGTTTTATCTAGTGTTGATTCAACATAAGAAAATACGCGATTTAAGATGATGTATCCACACCTAGTTTATAATGTTGAGTGTCCCAGACAATGCATAGAAAGAAGCCATGCAATTGTTGCGATGTTAGTCATGCCAACTTTTTAAAAACTCAAACTCCGTACAAAACCAAAACCGCAAACTTTTGAAGGAAAACTTAACAAATCGAGAACGAGAAAAGATCCAAAGGCAGCTATGTGGCGTCAAAATGGTTAGCTCGTAACAATGAAAAGGTGGAACCTCACTAGGAAATTATATTGCAAAATCTGGGAAAAAGAAACTCATGAACACACCATGCTAAATTCTGAGAAGTAACGATATCAGATGCTGGAAAAGGCAAAATAGTCAAGAAGTTTGAGACATTTTTCCAACATAGAAAGAAACGGAAGACGAGAGAAGGCTGAGAATAAAGATGTCACCACACTGCAAAAGGGGGGCAACTGTAGAAGGGGAGACTACCTTGGGGCTCAGAGTCAAGGGCTGCCATCCGGTTCTGCTGTTTCAGGAAGAGGTTCAAGCCACGTGACCTCTTGCCCCGCCCCGCGGACACGCCCCCTAGAATCTGCTCGCTGAGGGTGGAGCTCTGAGACGGCGTGGGGGAGGAGTCTTGCCGGTGTCTCAAGACATCCGAGGGGAGGGACGGGGTGGGGGACCCTCGCATCAGCATCTCTGACATGGCAGTTGGGCGGTATACCTTACTAGGAGGGGCCTTAACCCGGTTGGGGTCGGTGGGCGGGGGCGAAAACATCCGCTTGGATGCTGAGGAGGGTGGCTGTGAGAAGAACATGGCCCTGGAGGAGTTAGCTCCTCTTGCCGGCGGGGAGAAGAACCCAGCGTTCGAAATGTAAGAGGGAGATAGTGGGTTTGACGGAGGCGAGAAAGGGTCTCTAGAAGTGCAGCGTGGGGCGGGTGGGGAGCGGACATTCAATGGAGCTGGGGGCGGGGGGCGCCGGTGGTGGGTACGGGGTTCTTGTGGGGGCGGGTAGGAAGGACGCCTAGACATACCCACAGAGACCTGAGAATTCTGTGTTTTAAATAACTCTTTCCGAGAACGTTCATATTGACTATGACTTACTCCGCCTTGTTCTTCCAGTTTACGTCTTCTTTCAAACTCTTCGTACTGTTGCTTAATGGACATTGACGATTTTGGGGAGACCAGGTCCTCCTGAAGTTGCTCCATAAAGTCCTTCATGGGCAGGGGTTTGGAGTGCCCTGGCGGTGTAATCAGCTGGTAAGGGAAGTTCTCTGGTGGGTTAGGGGTGCTAGTGGTGGGGAGGTTCTGTGGTCTGGTAAGGGTCACCGGTCTTGGCATCACCGGAGATAAAGGTGCACTGGACATTGAGAGGTCGTCACGGTAACTGTATGGAGGTTGTTCGGGGGGCTTTGAAGGTTCTTCTCTTTGGTGGTAGGGCAGGTGTTGAGATTGGTGTTCCCTCTGTTGATTTGTTGGATTAGGTAGTGGTTGGACGTATGCCTTAGGTTGTTGCTGATGTTGTTGGTATTGGTTTTGGTGTTGTTGTTGTTGTTGTTGTTGTTGTTTTTGCTGCTGCTCCCGTATGCTATGCTGTTCTTGTTGCTGTTGTAAATATTTTTCTAGTTGTATGTTATCTCCTACCCGTCGTTGTTCATTGGAACGTTCTTGGTTTTGCTGCTCCTGTTTGGGATCGTCTCGTAATTTTAAAAGAACTGCCGTAGGGCTTTGTTGCTGAGTATGGAATCTCTCTTCTTTTTGACGCAGTAGATCAGCTTCTTGCTGTTGCCGCAGCTGCTCTTGCAAGTCGTGTTGCTGTTGGTGATGCAGGAAAGAATGGGTGTCTTTCGGTTTGTACTGTATCTGTTGCAATATCTGTCTCTGAGGAGCTTGCTGCTTGCGTATGCTAGGAGGGGACAATACCAATCTGTGTTTTAATCGCGGGGATAGGGCGCCCTGAGGAGGTGTGGGGGAGGGCGGGTGGTCGGGGTAAGGTTTATAGTGGATGTTGGTTTGGAGTGGTGTGGCGTCCTGAGGCGGCACGTGTCGCAAGGAAGGGTGGGGAAGTTCGAGGGGTACGGGCGGGGGTGAGGGAAGAGATCTGGACCCAAGCTTAGGAGAGTCAGCTTCGTGGGGGCGTGTCTTGGAGGCGTGGCTATGTCCGTAGGTGTGGCTAGCTGGAGGGGCGACAGGGCCAGCGATAGGTCTCGGCGGGGCCGCCCAGATGTTGGGTTGGTGGTGATCTGTTGGTACAACACACACTGACAATAGACGACGACAGAGGAGGTTCTACAGACCAATACTACACAGAGCTTAACTTACACACCGTGAGAGTGAACTATGCAATGATGCGAAAGGTTAAAAATCCCAGAATTTAGTTTTACTGGAATTGACTTTCCCTTCAATTGAAAGGAAAATAGTATACCTTAGCTACAAACTCGCGATACAAATCATTTAACACTAAAGCGTTTACTTCCAAGCTGTATTAAAAGTCATCTCGAATTAAGTTCGTATCCATTCTTATAATGAAAGCCATTCGTTTATGAGGTATTTCTTTACAAATCTTAAGAGACATTTGGGATAGAGCGTGTATTTTCAAAAAGCAATGGATTGGGTTAAACATAGAAGGTTACTGATGTTTGTAAACATTTCAACCGTTCACTGATACTATACAACATTAAGCCATTCAGGGAGACTAGTTAGAAACATCTATGTTTTAGTTAGTAGCTTTACTTCTTATGGCATAGCAACAACAAGTAAAAGTATGTCAATATCAGTACAAAACTAGGGTAATTATGCTAGAAGTAGTACTGGGGGTAGATCCTGAGTGACATTTGTATAACAAGAAACCTTGTTAGTGACATAGACCAAAAGGGATCATCCAATATTATCTTAATTATCGTAAATATTGCATCAAGCAGATCATTTCAACTTCCAATAAAGATTGCTCCAACGTTAAGTCCAACAATTGGTGAAAAATTTCCCAAGACACAAATAACAACAATGAAAAAGAAAGCGAAACTGGAGAACAGAGCAGACAATGGACATCATCTTGTGAACAGCGGTTACTTCTTTTCATTAGTAGTCCAATTGAAAATCGCGACCACCAGTCTTCTAAATAAAAAAGATAGATTTATACCTGGAACTCATTTCACATCCTGAACAAATCTTGAAATCACAAATGCACATGTTGGCTGCCAGAATAAAGGTAATGTCATGTGCGCCATGCTTGCAAGGTGTCTAGATTTATTTGAAAATTGGCTGCAAGCTCTTTATTACATAAAGCTTGATAATAATTATAAGCATGTGCCTCTGAAGTTGTAAGGGTTGGTGTACATGATGCTGAAGATGATAGATCATCATAAGTATGACTCCATCATGGATTTTACAAATACGATTTAAAAGGGGTTACAAAAGTCAAGAGAGTTACCAAATTGAAATATTTCTTCCTCTTCTTCTTCCATGATGGGTTGTGCCAAAATCCCTTTGTTATTTCTATTTCCTTTTGAGACACCGTCTGAAAATTGAAAGTTCGACAAATTGTCTAGCTTAAGAGACAACTCCAAAAAAGCCACGTATTATTTTTCGATGGTTCGAGTGTGTAACATTTGGACTGCAAGATACCGTGGCTATTTCGAAACAGAGAAAGACGTACAGAATCGAAAGAATAAAAGACAGAGAGAGATAGAGAGAGAAAAGAAAGAAAGGGAAAGAGAGAAGGGTGATAACTATAGAGATAGAGAGAGAAGCCTGAGCGTAGTGGAATGTTGATATTGCAAGTCTATGTGTAGAATTCAAAATGGATCTATGTCGAATGCTCTGGGCCAAGCGTGGTTCTTTCCTTCCATGTTTTCAAGAAAATCAATTTAACTCCCACTTTCATTTCAACTCTTAGTACCAGTTACGATAAGGACAAGTGCTGGAAGAAGTATTTATATCAACTCGCTTAACTAATTAGAAACATAGAATCGTCATCACCATGATGCAGAGTTGAGTTGAGTTGAATCGATTTAACGTCCAACATCAGCACTATATAGGCTATATTGTGGACAGGCCCCCAAGACTGACGTCTGACAATTTTATGTTCTGTCACACATGAAACAGGGCGGGGATAGCATGACTCTTGTCTCAGCTGGTCACATTTAACTGACCCCGACCCACACTATGATGCAGACTGTGTAACTAAAACTAATGATTTAAAGTCCACATCTACAGGAGGCCAGTACTATTTAGTGGATATTTCCAGGATAAACGGAATACCAGATCCAACCCGCGTTTAGAAGAAACCTTAGCCTCATGCTAGTCTTGGCAGATACCCTGGTAGTATTTATGTGGAGAAGCGGTAAGGTTAATCGTCTCTGTAATTGTTTCTGTTTGCTTGGCTCAGTGAATATCTCTTCCAACTGCTTGAGTGGAGTTCATGATCTGATTGTTACAGCAAAGGGGCAAAGGTGGAGCCAAATCTGATGTAGAGTCTAGACAGTTCAGGTGTGGGTTGTAGATACTCACGTTGAGATGAGCCGAGAAAACAGACTAACAGGTAAAAGTGTTTCTAAGAGTAAAAGTGATTAAAAAAAATACAGAGAGATGGAAAAAGAGATAGTGGAATAGAGATAAGGGAGAGATGAACATATAGACAATATGAAAAGAAATTAATTAGAGAGAGAGAGAGAGAGAAAGAGAGAGAGAGAGAGAGAGAAAGAGAGATAGGGGGGAGAGGAGAAGGCGGAGGAAGAAGAGAGTTTAGGTTAGATCATAAAAGACAGCTGTAAATGCAGAGAGAGGTTAAGCCAAAGAGAAAGAGAGAGAGAGAGAGAGAGAGAGAGAGAGAGAAAGAGAGAGACAAACAGACAGACAGGCAGACAGACAGACATAGACATAATAGAAATTACACAGTAGTTTGAAGACAAAAGAGGTAAATCTAGATCTAGTGTGTAGAGTGTAGACTGTAGAATGTAGACCCAATTGGCAATTGAACGGACGCACACATGTGGCGCGCTGTGTGCAGTTCTGTGCACTGTTTATAATGTAGGAGGCTAATAGAGGGATCTGCATCCAGATTTCTACACAAAAGTGAAGGTGAGAACAATTGAACCAGTATGTGATGGTACTCCATAGTTCTACACAAAGAACATAGAATGTATTTGCATTGCAACATCCCTTACAAAGGAAATTAAGGGGAAAAATAAAGATAGTCTTTATCTAAATGCAGAAGAAAGAATTGATCTCGGGTGAGGAGAGTGAAAAGGTTGTACTTTTTTTTTTTTAAACTTTGATATTTTTCAGACTGAAAAATGTCTCTTTAGAGAGTTAAAAATTTTAATTCGTTTTTTTTTCGCTAGTCTGGAGACAACAACTTGTATTGCTTAATGATTTTTTTCATGCCTGGAACATAATGTGTGACACAACTATTTTTCTGGAATAAAAAACACCAAAATTACTTTTACACACTTCAAAGACATGCGACTCTATCTTTTGAAATCGTTATCCCCTACCAGTTAAAAGGGCAAATCTTTCTAAACCGGGTGGCGGTTTGGAGTTGCGAGCGCATTTTTCATTTACATGTACTATTATACTATTATCAGGTCAAAGTAGAGTTTAGTACTTCACAATGCCTTAGTATTTTTTGTTTTTTTCTCACGCTAACGTGTCAATTGATTGAGGGAAACATTTTTATATCTATTTATTTTGAAAAACATCAACAATTAAACGCTTTGTAAAGGATTCTACTATTTTCCTGATTGCTGCCTTGATACGAAATGGCAAAGTTATGATACATTGTCAATATCTTATGTAGAAAACCACACACACACAAAAACACGCATCAATTCAAAGACCAACCTTGAAACCTCATAGCTCTATGCTGAATGTCCAGTCCTCTGAACGGCTAAATCCTTTGAGTTGGACAACAGAAACAATACGTTTCTTTTTCGAAAACACACAAACCCAACCGGCTGGACTACACGGTTCTACCTCCCAGACCCCTGTGCTCCGCCCTGACTCCTGGGCGCACAATAATAATTTATGTTAGGATTCGCCTTATCCCACAGGCCCGAAACTACAAACTTCCCGTGCCTCAGAGACTGGAGGAGAAGGGGGGAGCAGGGGGAGACAACTGAGCAAGCCCCAACAAGCCCCAACACCAGCAGATCTACCGTTCTACCGTTCCATCCAGTTTGTTCTCGCGATTCCCCGCTATGAATTCTGGTCCAGGTATCTGTAGAGAAGCGCTCACGCTCATCCCGCGCGCATATCCGCCTAACCTGTATTCAGTACTCACTCTGTAGTCGGCACTGACTTGGCACTGTGGCGTGCACACAGATGTAAACCTCGGATATGCCAACCCTACGCCGAAAAAGTGTATTATCACCCCAAACTCTTTGCCCAAATGTACACACTTTTGAAGGCTGGTTAGGTTGGCAGCTCTGAAACTTGGCCTGGTACTCCGTTCTTAGCTTTCTTGCCACTGGATGACACACCTGGCCCAGCCAATGGAGGGGTGGAAGTGACGCAGTAAGGGAGGAATAATAGAGGATTTGCGTAAACCGTGACCATATCGTAAACGAAGACGGTAGAACTGATAAAGGAATCTCCATCTGCGTCCAATCAAAGCTCTATCCTAGACTTCCATAGCCAATTAGCCATCAGAAAACCTCGACCTAATTGGGTGTTATTATGTCATACGTTTTCGTAGTGCTGATCGTAAAGCTTCAAATCGAGACAGAGCGGTGAGTTCTTGTGGGCCGTGGGTGAGCTATTGGGCATACATCAGTAACTACGATTCCACGGGTCTGACGTATAGAATTAGAATCAGATAGGGCGAATAGATAGAGGGGTGAAATATGGCTCTTTCTCCCTGCGTGTTTCATGGATGTCTCATAGATACATTGCCTTGTGCTGAGTAATACATTCCAAAGTTTTATCCTTGAAAGACGAATTTCTGGACTCACAGCAATTTCTTTTTTTTTTCAAATCAGTATTTGAAAAATTAACTTTAGAAAAGAAAAGAAGACCATATCTTCGTAGTTTATATTTTATACAAAGCTGGATAATTATGGACCGATGATGCTATGTTAGCACGCTTGTTCTCCTACCATCCTGCATTGTCTCTTCAACAATACTGCATAAACAATGTGAATTGTTTTAACAGCGTCTACGACACGAAAGAAATACGCCCCCCCTCACCATTAAAACGAGATTAAAAGACATTGCCATTCAAACACAAATTTCAAAACTCTGGAAAATGAATCAAAAGTAAGACTAGACTCTATACATACATCTATACCGCCAGTTAATGACGCAAGGCGAGGGAACCAATCTTAAGTCTTAATTACATCGGGGGGTTACATACACGGCTGGAATTTGTTTCGCTCGGATCTTATCTAAGTTTCCGCCGGTCAATTGGCTGGAAATGAGATGAGGTTTCCAGAAGGTCTGGTGGATACGGCAGATGAAAACCCGACCTGACAGACGATTCAGGGTCGGGCGGAAACTGGAAACCTGCGCCTAAACGGTACGCCCTGGGGTCGGACATAAAAAGTTAAAACTGACTCGGGATTTTAATGCATGCTTGCTACTCTGAATGATGAAAGAGGGAGAGAGAGAGAGAGAAAGGGAGAGAGAGAGAGAGAGAGAGAGAGAGAGAGAGAGAGAGAGGAGAGAGAGGTAGAGAAAGAGTGAAAATGGTGGATAGAGAAAGAAAAGGAGAGAGAATAGTAAAGAAAGAGTGAGAAAATGGGGAGAAATGAAATGCAGGAGAGCGTTCAAGAGAGGGGAGAGAGAAAGAGAGAGGTAGAAAAATAGGTAGATGGATAGAAACATAAATATATATAAATATATATATATATATTATATAGATAAATAAGGAGAGAGAGAGAGAGAGAGAGAGAGAGAGAGAGAGAGAGAGAGAGATAGGAACAG
>RQTK01000392.1:112046-117046 GCA_003991915.1 Elysia chlorotica
GGAGAGGAGAGAGAGAGAGAGAGAGAGAGAGAGAGAGAGAGAGAGAGAGAGAGAGAGAGAGATAGAGAGAGAGAAATAGAGAGATAAAGAGAAGGATATAAAAAGTAATACAGAGGGAAGAGAGACCAAGGAGAAAAGAGATAGAGGGCCCGAGGAACATTGAGATAAAATTTTACTAACATCCGCAGTACTTGTTTACAACCATAAAACACAGGTTTTTTTTAAATTTATTATAAAAAATGTGTCTTTAGAAAAGAAAAAAGAAGCAGTAGGGAATTATAAACGAAAATCTTAATTGTTCCAATTTAAAAAAGTTAAAACATGTAGTTTGGCGAGGACATACAAAGTGCAACTCCCGAGAGAAACAGTGCCATAAAGAATAGCTATTGTTACTCTTTCGGTACGCCAGCTTCAAGATCAGCACTTCGGTACAGATGTGTGTTGGTATGTGTGTAGGTTAGGCTTTCATTTATACCTGCCCTGGTCGGACTACCTGAGGGGCTGAGTTGCCGGCCCTGTTTCCTGCTCACGCCTTTCTACCCAACAGGTATGAATGGCAAGCAGAGCAGAGTGAGGGTTGAGTGGATGTGTATGTGTAAGCTACAGTAGGTGGATGGATGAGTAATGGAAGGAAGGACGGGGTGGATATTAGGGCAGAGAGAGAGTAACGGGAAGAATGTGAGATGTAGGGTCATGGAGGCAGAGAGAGAGAGAGAGAAAGAGAGAGAGAGAAAGAGAGAGAGAGAGAGAGAAAGAGAGATTGGAATAGATATTAGAAGAATGGATGGAGAAATACATGGGGATAAAATAGATAGATAGATAAGTAAGGTACGTAGATAGGTATATAGATATAAAACCAAAAATAGATGAAGAAAGAGAGAGAGAGAGAGAGAGAGAGAGAGAGAGAGAGAGAGAGACAGATAAAGATTTGGGAAATATCTCTTATTACAAGGTCACTCAACGACATGACGGAAAGAATGTATGGTGATGACAACTTGGATCCGCATTACTGGTTAGGTTATTGATTGCTTTGTATGTGTGCTTGTCTAAATGCCTCTCTCTGTCGATCTCTCGCACTATCTCTCTTCTCTCTCTCCCTCTCTCGATATATCTTTCGATCTCTCACTCACGTTCTCTCTCACTAAAACATATGTAGTTATTATTCCTTCCTCTATCACTCATTCACTATTCCTTTCTCTATCACTCATTTACTATTCCTTCCTCTATCACTCATTCACTATTCCTTCCTCTATCATTTATTCACTGTTCCCTCTTCTATTACTCATTCACTATTCCTTTCTCTATCACTCATTCACTATTCCTTCCTCTATCATTTATTCACTGTTCCCTCTTCTATCACTCATTCACTTTTCCTTTTCGTATCACTCATTCACTTTTCCTTTTTGTATCACTCATTCACTATTCCTCCCTCTATCATTTATTCACTGCTCCCTCTTCTATCACTCATTCACTTTTCCTTTTTGTATCACTCATTCACTATTCCTTCCTGTATCACTCATTCACTTTTCCTTTTCGTATCACTCATTCACTTTTCCTTTTTGTATCACTCATTCACTATTCCTTCCTCTATCATTTATTCACTGTTCCCTCTTCTATCACTCATTCACTTTTCCTTTTTGTATCACTCATTCACTATTCCTTCCTGTATCACTCATTCACTATTCCTTCCTCTAGCACTCATTCGCTATTCTTTCCGCTATCACTCATTCACATACACACTGCCTGTCTTTCTCTCTCTCTCTAAATTTCTAATCACAATGCCATACTTTAGTTAATGAAGCTCTGAACCCCCGCACTGTTTCTGTAAGGCAAAACGTAAAGATGCCAGACATTAGTCTTTTTACCCGTCCACTATGTAGCCTTGCTTTAAACGTTAGGAAACCATTTCACTCACTCACTCACTTACTCGCTCACCCAATTTTGGAAAAAAAGCATTATTTTAAACTAAATACATGACTGTATGTCTTTACAATGCATATTCATGAGAAGGTTGTTTTCTGTACTGCTCTGTGTGTGTGTGTGTGTGTGGAGGGGGTGCGCTTGCAGCAATTAACCATAAAGATCATCTATGGAAGCGTTAACAAATTAGCTAAGCACCGTATGATGCTATTTCGCCCTTCTGTTGATGAGGTTATTCGGGTACGCAGGGTCTCTCGTCGACTCGACTCCTTCTCTCTCTCTCTATCTCTCTCTCTCTCTCTCTATCTCTCTCTCCCTCTCTCTCTCCCTTCCCTCCCCCTCTATCCCTTTCTCTCTCTCAGTCTCTATCTCTTTCTATACCTCTGACTCTCTATCTATCTCTCTCACACACATACAGTTGCAGCTTTTTCAGAAATTGCTTTCAAAAACCTTTTTCCTTAATTATCACTCAGACGAGAATCTTTTAAGAGGAGGGGAGGGGGGGTGCCTCCAATCAGCAACCGTTTGGTCTTCCTCTTGCATACCCTCCCCTCTACAGAAGTTTTGTTTTGAAAACGCTAATCAGTTACAGGTAAAGAAGATGTTAATAATCGAGACGAGAACTTGGAACGTGTTTATGTTTTTAAATTTTCTTTTTTTTTTTTAAATATTATATATGTTACAGTACAGATTTCTCGCAACTAAAATTTTAAACGTACGTGCATTTTGGCAAGGAGAAAGGCTGGGTCGCAACGTCGCGGCTACACCAAGGTGAGTTTTGGATATTTTGAGCTTTGAGCTTTGAGCTTTACGTTAATCAAGCTTCACAAGTATTATGGTAATACACGTACTCACTCTTTTCCTCAATAAAAAATAATTAACGTTAGAAAGACCCAAAGCAAGTGACGCTGTCTCGAATATCGATAAGCACCGTATTTTTTGGTTCAGTTTTTAAGCGTTATGTGTAATTTTAGGTTGGAACTCTGATACCTTGAGATGCATGACAGTAGTTTCTACCTGAGAGTTATAAACAAAAAGTTTGAGCGTGCAACGGAACGAAAGGAAAGGAGGAAATGGCGCCTTATGGCGAGCTGACTAAGCTAATGCGCGTTTCTCTTCGAATTGTGTGTTTAAATATGTAAAACAGGAAGCGGAAATGAAAAATAACATACTATAAAAAGGAAAAAAAGAACTCAAATTACTAAACAGGGTACAGTTTTGATCTAAAACTATGTATTTAGCAATTAAGTTCATGTCGTTTCGACTCTGTAGCAACGGGGCGAGTGGGTGGATGAGACAGAGAGAGAGAGAGAGAGAGAGAGAGAGAGAGAGAGAGAGAGAGAGAGAGACAGAGAGAGAGAGAGAGAGAGAAAGAGACAGACAGGCAGACAGACAGACAGACAGACAGACAAAGAGAGGGTGGGATTATAATAAAATATTCTTAGTCTATAGAAATACCTAGCCTGCATTAAATGTTATCAGTTTTACCCCTCCTAAGTTTTTAAAGGAATCATTTATGAGGACTACGATATCAAGCTCGGATGTGCACATTTTTACCTCTTGCTCGTAAATCCAAAACGCCAATCATACGACGCTACCAATCCAATCATACCTTTATACCATTCTTTATTTTATGATTGAGTGGATTGTTTCACAACGCCTAACCTCAGAAGCACGCTATAATTTTTGTAGACGAGGCCCAAGACCAAAGCCTGACAATTGTTCGGGTATACCACAACACCTGCCTTAGCCAACCACATTATAATACTGTAACACCGACCCAACCGATAAGGGGCGAAACCGTACAATTAAATAAATTTTTGACCAATCCGGGATTTCGAACGCGAGACCTCCTACCACTTTCACCAGTTAACCCCCCTCCCCCCCTCCACACACACACCTTCCTTGCTTTACAGTGCTATAGTCAAATCTAGTCCCCCACATGCCGAAACCAATGACTGCTAAGAATGAGGTCTGGTAGTCTGGTCCACTGGTCTGGTCAGTAGATCGCTGATGAGCAGGTCCAGGTCTAAGATGTAGTGATGCAACGGATAGCAACGCTCACCTCACAGGCCTGGCTTTCTATAAATAACTCCATTTATTACAACTCGACACTTAGAAATTGTGTTTATTGCTTGTGAGATAAAGCAACCATAACAAGTTTTTTCCCATTTATTCTTTAAAGAAAAAAAAAAGACAGTGATGTTGATCTTTTATTTAAAAAAATAGGTTGGTATGGACAATTTCACATAATTATTAATAGCTATGTTGAAATCTTGCTGGGGAATGACTACAAAATTAATGCAGTGCAATGAATGAATATAAGGTGGTTTTAAACTGCTCTTACTACAAGATTACTACATTATTTGAGCCCCCAGCGCCCACAATAACTAAAGCAATGGAATATTTTAAATTTCAAATTAATATAGAAATCCCCGCAATCGAACGTTGGTTTGTGATTTCCGACAATAAATCATAGGCTTTGCGATCATGGCTCACACCCCTCAGGAATAGGGTTTTCTGATTGTTGAATGGGTTCTTAAATTTAAGAGAGAACTATGATTGGACGCGGGCACAGATAACATTACCGATCGTTGTTGATTTCACTGTGTGGTGGTTATCGCAAGGTATCGTGTGAGAATGAGTTTTCCTATGAACTTTATATCCGGGTGAGAGATAGTGTACCCATTAGAGCAGCCATGGATGATACCAGAAACAATAAAGTACAATTTTGAAACCATAAAACTATGACATGATGTGATGTCTTGGTCGGTGGCATAATTAAAACAATTTTTTTTAATACGAACTCAAGGAGGATGCAAAATTGGCATTCGAACCTTGGACCTGATGTCGATAAATTCTGCGCACCATCAACATATCTAAACTAGAGTTAACGAGTTTAAAAGTTATCGCCTCTAGAAAATGGCTGTTGACGTTATTCAAAGCAATAAATTAGACAGCCACGTAATCTGTTTGTTTGTCAGGCGAAGTGCTGGGAGATAGATAGACTTCAGACTATCTGTGTGGGCCTCAGATCGGAATGTCTTTCTGTCTCGCTCGGTAAGTGAGGGCATTAGATT
>RQTK01000392.1:119546-126863 GCA_003991915.1 Elysia chlorotica
GCGGATCTGCACTTTAGATCTAGATCAGGTTAACCAGGAAAGGTTATAAACCATTACAGGTGAACGATTAGAGAGCTTTTTAAAAACTCTCTTTGTTTTCAACTGATGACTTCATACGCTCCACAACAAGTTTGATATAAGAGATATATCTTGTTAAGATACCGGACATGGATATTCACACTTAGTTGACAAAGGAAATTGTCGAGGAAAATGTGTGTCCCATTAATTTACTGCCTAAATTTTGCTTTTAAGGCTTAAGTACCTCCCAGGAAAGAGCCCTACAGAAAGATTTGGAGACTTTCCAAAATGTCAAAAAGGTTAGTAGTGGTGGTACCTGTGCCCTCCCAGGCGCTATTGGCACGTATAGGTAAGGAAGAAAGGTGTAAACAAATAATGGTTGACCTCATAATATTTTGACACTGATACTTTAATTATATACTAGTGTTTTTCGGTTGACATATTATATTACATGTATTGGGTCGGTTTTGAAAGCGGCAAGCCTTCTGCTCTCGTGTCAACAAAACAATACATTTGAAAAATAGAAAATTAGAACGGTTATTCGGAAGCAGAAATAACGGAGAGGTACGGAAACAGGAGAAGGAGTTAATAAATTACGAAAAATGGGAGATGTACAAAGGCAAAGGGATGGGAGATAGATAAGTGGTTGTATGCAAGGTCAAAAGAGAAAAAATATATATCCATAGGATTTCGATCTATGAATATTTTGTATGGAAGAATCTACTCTTAGATACAAACAAATTACTGGACCTTCTTCATAAAAAAAAAATCTTCATGAGTGTTACGATGAAGAAGAAAAACAATACATAAGAATATACAATAAAATGGAAAAGTTGAAGATAAAGACTAGAATGACTCTTTAGGAACCACGTTGAACATTGAAATAATTATTATGAAAACGAAATCTTCTTTCATTTTTATCCCTCTAACCACTGTTGGGTCACAAGACTCACTCGAAATCGGACACAATGACAGTAACGTTTCGGTCAGCAAAAGTGATTTAAGTTACAATAACGTATATGTATATACCGTATAGGAATTCTCTGGACCCCAGCATCTTGTCCTCAGTGAGATCAGGGTCTAGATCTAGAAAGGTCTGTATATCCAGCCACAGGTAGAGAGATAATGCGTGTACCGCTCACGATGCAGGAATGCCACACACGACGAATCATATAGCTTAGGTGTCCAAGATACCTTTGTAACGCAACAACTACGTAACGTAGCCTATTTCTTAAGTAAAACACTTCTTTGTTTCCGTTAAAAAAAAACGGATCCGATAGTAGCTTGATATAAATTTAAAAACTAAATTGGACTAAAACTCGTCTTCAAAGCGTAGAAAGTCTAATTTCAGGTGTCTTGAAAGCAAAAAGATGACTAATCAATTACCAGCCTCTGTAAAGTTTTTTTCGCAAACGACTGAAACTTTTCTACTAAAAATGAGGTACACACTGCCAGAAAACTAACTCTATCTTCTCTCCTCAGGGATAAACATCCGGGATATGTATATCTGGAAATGACAAAATAATCCGACGAATGCCAAGAATTACACCACACAGTACACACAAACAATCAAACTATCACAACATTAAAGTCCAGACATTGTTTTCAAAGCCAAGGAACAACGCGTTACAGAGCTAACAGAAGGTGTCTAGATCTAGATCTATTCAAACTGAAAGTGTTTAAAACCCCGCAGGTTGATTATCTATGAAATAAAATACTTTTTCACGCACTGGTGATCAACACGAATCGACAAATCGATGGAATGTACGTTGTGGCTTATGGAAAGCGAATGACACACTTTACAAACTTGGCTTATCTTACAATGGCCACTCATGCATTACGAAATGTCGGTTCATAAAACAAGCACTCCATAAAACACATTAATTTCCAGCTCTCCAGCTTTGATGATACAAAGGTTGTATGACATGATCTACTATAATACTATACTATCTATTACACGGGGAAGAACCACGCGACACACGGTGACATAAAAACAGGTCAAGACTGAAGATAAGGGTCACACATCTTGTTACTTTATCAACGCAGTTGTGAAACAAGGCATAGTTAATGTAAACCAAAACAAAATTGCGTCACATGAGAATCATGCTGATAACGCAATGATCATTAATTTCTAGATATCCAATGCTCCAAGTACTGTTTTCGCCTTTCTTTATCTTGAACTAATGTTCTGTGTATATCTCGTTTGTTTCACAACTAATAGAAGAGAAATCTCTACATCCATGCAACGCATACTCAATTTTCATACCTTAATAGTGTTATGTGTATAATACCATCTCTCTTGTTTGACTAATGTTGAGGAGAAGTTTCTACAACAATGCAATAAGTTTAGAGGATACACACAAACCTATAACACATTTATCTCTGTATGCTAATCAGGACGATATTATGCAACACAACAATGTTACACCGGTTCATGCGTGAAATATTGGGTAAAAAACGGGACATGAAGAGATATTGTCGCTATGGACGTTCACATATAATTATCACGGAATAGAGCAGGTAAAAATCTATGTTAGTTTAAAGTGATGTAAACGTACGGTAGATATTGAAATGTTTGTTCACAAATTAAAGTTAGGCTTGATCTGAGGTTTATTTTACAAAGCATGCATAATTAAGTAAATGAATTGCTTCAACGGAGATGTGTGACAGTAATCTGGAGAGATCCCTTGGTTTATATTAAAATTTGAGACGTGTTTTTCAATTTCCCAACGGGCCACGCCATTGTTTTGAATGTAAAGAAAGGTGGATTTAAATGGACAAACAGGAGAGATAGCGTGGAGTCAGAAAAGGGAGAAGAACAATAATTGTGGTGTATGATAGAATATCGAACTATCAGAACATTCAGAACAAGTTAAGAATAACAACAAAGATCGCAATGGTAGATTGCTTTGAAAAGGAATATGAACAGATTTACTACACATGCTTGTCCATTGCATACCTTGGTCTTCCCTCTTCCACACACTGGAGGAGGTAGAGGCGGAGGAGAGGGAGGAAGGGGACAAGATAGGTTGCTGAGGAGGGGAGGATGAAGGGGGATGATGTTCTACGTTCAGCTCTGTCTGGCGGGGTAACGCTTGCTGCTGTTGCTGCGGTAGCAAATTATCCGGCTCCTGGTGTTGTTGGCGTTGCTGCTGTTGTTGTTGTTGTTGTATCCAAGGATAATCTAGTTGACTTGACTGATGCTGTTGGCCATCCTCTAAAGTAGCATCGCCTGAATGGATGTCGCAAGTCAATAGATGAACGCTCGGGTCAGTCTTGCTGTAATCATGCACAAATATCCCATGCACTTTACTAGAGCACATCATTATTCTCCGAGCGATGACATTCCAGGCAGCCAAGCATATTTTATGTTTGTTGGAGCCACTTCATCGTGCAAGACGGGACACACTTAGCAGGGGGTAGTCTATTAATTTTTAATCACGAAACATCCATGCAGGAATAATCGTGCCCTTCATTAAACAGTATGATAACTTGCACGGATTCCATCCAAACTAAGCAATCTAGATTTTTTACAGATTGTGTTCAAATTGATGTAAAGTGCATTTTTGCCATGACGAGACCAACACAAATGGGACTCTAAAACCATAGAGCTTTGGATATTAATGTCTAGATTTGTGAACTTCCTGTTTTTCTTCTTCTTCTTTTTTTTTCAAACAGGCCTCGTTGCGTGAGTAATATACATGTGCATGCATAATGAGTCACGTAGCGAAATAAAGACTGCACTGGGAGTTATGATCAAGCGGTGCAATATCAATAGCATTAACATAACATAACATGTAGCATTGTGGTGTGGAATGAGCAAACAATAAAGTATATATGTACTAAGATAACACGCAGATGCAAACAACATTAAATTGTGTTGGTCACATTCTCTGTTGTTGTCGATTTAATGTGTTGCATATCTATATTTAGCAATAAATTATGTATGCCTCTCGGTTACCTTGTATTTTTGCAGGGACTGCGCAAATATTTTTTTCTATATTTATCCAAGTAGTGTAATGGGTTCAGTGCGTAAGGGCGAGAATGAATAATTGAAAGAAATGGAATGGTCATAATCACTTGTTAATAGTATTTATCATTTGTTCAAAATTTGGTAAGAATATGGGACGAGATAGGGGAGGTGGTGAAGTTTAAAAAAAAAGGGGTGAGCCTTATCAAAGCTGGTTATGAGGTTTAGATTCATGTTATTATTTGTAAAAAAAAACAAAAAAAAAACAGAAAAGGTATATAGTTTTCCATTTGAGTCTTGTAAGTTTATAAATAGTTTATAGGGAGAAAACTAAACCCAATTGAAGATAAAAGAGTATTCCTTTGAGACACTTAGGATGCATATCGAGGCTTCAAAGATATTTTAGGATGTTTTAAGGACAATATTTGGTGCTTTAAAGTCAACAGGGTGTACCTTCTTTCAGAGTGGTTTGACGAGCAACCAGTTCTAAAATTGAGTCTTTGGTTTATTTTGTGATTGCTGTGAATCACTGCCGAAATTATTTACGTTCGCTTCTATATTAGATCCAGAAAAAGAGAAAAGGTTAGCAGAGCGTTATGAATTTAAAGAAATGAAATAAAATACGTAAGAATCCGCTCCGAGTTTTGAAAGTAAATTAAAGTTTCACCCTCAACCACAAGAAATAAGTCGTTTAAACAAGAAATAAGTCATTTACCCGCGCGATATGTTAGGACGAAAGAGGTGTGTTAAGGTAAGGGAGGCAATGCAAGAAATAAAACTACAAACCTCTACTGAGAGTCGACGCAGAGTTGTGGAAATTGATCCCAGATTGAGATGAAGGAAGTTGTGGTGGTGGAGGTGGAAGTGGAGGTGGAGGTGGTGGTGATGATGATGGCGGGGATGCTACCACAGCTGAGATACTGCCGTTGCTGCTGCTGCGATCACTGCGCATGCGTGTGTCGGTGTTAGTTACGTTTGGCTGAAACTTGAAGTTGCTAGTAAAGCTCTTATTAAAACTGTTGTTCTGGTCTGTAAAGTCGGAGTTATTGTTGTTGTTGTTATTGTTATTGTTACTAGTGGTGTTGGTAGTGGTGTTGCTGCTGCTCTCACTGTTGAAGCTGCTGTCGAGTGAAGGCCATGCGATCGTGCCGTTGTTGTCGCCGCCACCATTAGTCCTGGCACCGGCTCCAGCCATCATACCCTGGCCATTCATGGTGTGGCCACTCAGAGAGGCGGCTGGGCTGGACCGGTCAAGCAAAGACTCTGGACACAGGAGACAAGGGGACCAGGCAGGCACGGACACGAGACAACACCGGACACAACAGATAAATGCTTCAATCAAGGTACAAAGCAATGCAATGAATAATGGAAAAATAAATGAATATATAAATACATAAATAAATAAATAAATAAGCAAATAAAAAAATAAGTACATAAATAAATAAATAAAAATAAATAAATAAATAAATAAATAAAATAAAATAAATAAAAATAAAAATAAATAAATAAATAAATAAATATATAAATAAAATATAAATAAATAAATAATATGTACGTTCACACACTAGCATTAAATACAGCACTAGCTTCTAACGACTGATCTAAAGGCAGTCGGATACACGTCGTTAGGAATATTAACGATACTAAGAAACTGGCGTGATGCACTTTGAAAAAAAAATATTGCTTTGCATAGTGAAAAAGAAAGATGACTTAAAAAAAAGATTAGTCAATAATGTAAAATAAATTTAAAATTAAGAAAAAAAAAGGAAGCGTCGACTGAACAAAGTATCAAAACTAGTAAATCACAAGCAGCTACTAATACAGACATCAACATGCGCTTGAAACATGTAACGAAAATGCAACAACCGAACACTATTCAGAGCCTGGCTGCTGATAGCGGTGCCAGAAACAACACAGCGAGCGCTATGATGCACGGTGCCAACAGCAACAGTACCCGTACAAGGTTACGTACATTTGCATCAAACATGACAGTAGGCAAAAAAAAAACGGCATTCATAAACTATCAATATGTGCAGTAATACAATTTTCATGGCGGTATTGATAATGAGGAAGTGGAGGGAGATGATGATGATGATGATGATGATGATGATGATGATGATGATGATGATGATGATGATGATGATGATGATGATGATGATGATGATGATGATGATGATGATGATGATGATGATGATGATGATGATGATGATGATGATGATGATGATGATGATGATCCCAACGTAGAATTTTGCGTCTCCAAATCATCTTTCATCTTGAGTAACAGGTGCACTAGGCCTTACATCGTTTCTACTTGCCGAAAGGTTAAATATGGATGCCCCCGTTAAGCCTTCATGGAAAAACTGTTAAACCCAACGGGCTGTAAAACCCTGTTGCTGCTTTTCTCTAAAACAAGAAAAACCTCTTGACATGTTTCCACTGTTTGAAGAGAAGTTCAGCTACCCGATAATTTTTTTTTTTATCTCTACACATGCATTACACAAAGGTACAGTGGTAAAACATTATGTACAACTACTTGTATTGTTGCGAACCCAGGCCTGCAAAGAGACTGAGGGTCTTTAGACTAAAGTCGCGGTGAGCTTACAATCCTTCAAGATGTGCCCTTTTCATCTTTTAGTCACTTTATGGTATTCTAACTTTTAAAAGTTAAACATTGAGCAAAGTTTATATCTCTCTGTGCAGAGATCAGCTTTAAGCGTTTGTTGTTGTGTCGCTGTTTTTTTTTTATATTACAATGTACTTTGAACTGTTCCTGGAAAACGAAATTTGGCACGGACAATAACATGAGGCAGACATTAAAAACAAGTTAAAGATTATGCTGATAAAGTGATTTTTTTTAAATTTAACCTAATTGAAATGAGTTATAGTTCATCAGCACTCATTAGGTGAGGGTCAAGGACTTTCCTACAACAGATTTATAAAAAACAAAACAAACAAAAAAGTGCAACAACAAAAAAATGTTTTAAGAAAGTTGTTTGCTCAGCAGATGCATCTTCCACCTACACACAAGCAGTTTGTCTACCTCAGAATAAACACTTGAAAAATACACAAGGACAGGGACAGGTGAGCAGATAGAGCGTTTTGCTCTAAGGCCAAGGTTCCATGGGAGAGAGATTTCTGCTGCCAATGCGGAAACAAATTCCATGGGAGAGAGATTTCTGCTGCCAATGCGGAAACAATACAGCGACAGAGCGAGAGAGAGAGAGAGAGAGAGAGAGAGAGAGAGAGAGAGAGAGAGAGAGAGAGAGAGAGAGAGAGAGAGAAGAGAGAGAGAGAGAGAGAGAGAGAGAGAGAGAGAGAGAAAGAGAGAG